>JAWWML010000062.1:21438008-21482694 GCA_035047165.1 Ormyrus rosae
CAAAATTTATATTTAAATTTTGTTAGCTGTTCATTAAATTCTAAAATGGACATATAAAAATAAAATAATAATACAAATGAGATAATAATGGAACAATAAATTAGTTAGGAGGAAGTTAACTGCCAATGACTTGGCAGCAGTTTTTTCTTTTCCACAAGTGAATAAGGAAATCGAATGTACAAATAGCCGCAGAAACATCGTTGCGACGGGTCTGAAGAATCCACGCCGATAGCTCTGAGCGGAACACCTTCGTTTAAGTCAAATTTTACTAACATCGAAATTTTTAAAATGTGTTTTATAATAAGGATTAATCAGATTTTTTACTTTCTCTTAGAGGAAGCTTTGTGATAGTAGTTTTTGGCAAGCATGGATCAACTTTTCGTAGCGGTCATCGAACAACAACTAAACCGAAAAGGCGTAGTTCGAGCGATAATCCCCGGTTTACTTAACGGTGTAGACATATATATATAAAGGTACGCGCGTACGCAAGGGCTCCTTTGAAACTTCTCGAAGGTCGACGACATGCATTGCCCAAGTTTAGTTAAACTACATTGTCAGTAATAAATGGAATATTTTTTAAGTCATCTCCGTTAGGAATTTTATCGATGGCATTTCGCACATATCCACAACCTCCTTCTGATTAATAAAAGTTATCTTTTATTATAGTATTGTCATTCAGCCTATGATTTTGTATAGGATTTGGACTGGAATTTTTCCATTTAAATAGAAATCTCCTTTTGCAAAAATTGTTTAAGGCTGATGAACCATTTAAAAGATATGTGCCCTAAATAATATCCGAGTTTAGTCCTCCAAGGATAATCTGATATTATTAGATTAAGATTATTCAATTAAGTTTTTATTACGACTACTTTTTGAGGAATGACGCGAAGAAAGCCAACTGAACGAATTTCGTTACATCTTTGTTTGCGTAAAATCTGTTTTCGTAAAGGCTTATTAATCATTAGCTCACGGCCAGCAGAACGAGTCTCTACGGAAATTTTCAATTAAAACGAAACCTTCTCCTACATTTCGAGCTCCCAAATAATTACCCGAAAAGGAACGTTATTTTCGGTAAACAAGGCACCGTTTCCCCGCGTAATGCGTCATTTTGCAGTCGGGCGCAGTCCGATCCGACACCCGGTAAACTGGAATCCACGATTAAATCCGTCATTTCCATGTCAGTCAGGCATCCGCGCGTGCGGCCAGCGCGGAGGCGCCGAAGAATACAAACGGCTCGGTTAAGCCGTCGCGCGCGCGGCCCTCGCTCCTTCGTCGAATGCTTTAATTGCCTTTCTGCACTTGGGGGCCTTTGGAATTCCGGCCGCGCGCTCTCGCTTCGACCTCGCTAAATCGGTCTTATATCCATAAGCGACCGGGTTGCGAATCGCTTTTGCGCAACGCGCAACCGAGCTCTTTGCGGAAGGTGAAAACGCCTGTAATGATCTTTGTAATCGTCGGGGGAGTTAAAATGCCTCTCGTTTTAATGAGATATTTTCATTCGGGGATAGGATTTTTCTCGGCGCGTGCTAATGGAGAGAAGTAAATTGATGGAGGAAAAATGTTGGACACTTGCTGCGTGTTCGCGTCAAAGTCCGCCGTGTAATTTAACGTAGTTTTTGCGATAAGGATTAAGAAATGGATCAAAGTTTCTAATTATAGGATGTCATATTACTTAGCAAGTTAGTATTTGATCTGTTTCAGAATGTTCCGAGTTTAATGGTAGATTGAATTTTAAATTCCGTGGTAATTAAAGTAATTAAATGTATATTTTTTCATACTTAAGTCGCAATTATTTCAGGAAAAAATGTAATGCTGAATAAATTACTAGAAGCAGTTGGACAGAAAAAAAGAAGACTGACTTTGTGGTTACATTTTTTATCTTCTAATTTTATTGACTGATTAAATGGAAATATCTTGAGCGTTTTTCAACAGAATTATACAGAATTACGTAATAAATAACATTGATTAAAATCTATAATTTTCTGATTTATCTTCTTATGATAATAGCATTTTGACTAAGAAATAATACCAATTGTTACTTGAATATATATTTTTTAAATTCTTTAATATACTGTTATTTGACGATTAAAGTCAAATTCTGAGAGAATAACCTGCATAAAAATGAAAATTCGTACAAAATGTTGCATAATTAATGTTTCATTATTAAAAGATCGTAAATTCAATCCAGATAAGCGCGATAAAATTGCTTGCGTCAGCGGAACAGTGAATCTTCGAAATCCATAAAAAAGCAAACCGCGCAGCCAATAATTTCGGGGGCAAAATGCATATTCAAACACATCTCAATCAGCGTAAATTCTCGGCAGCTCCTTCCCCTCCCGATAATTAAACGTCTTAAAAGCTCCCCTCTCGACGGGCCCGAAAAATCATCAAATTCGTCCGGAGAAAAATTCATTACCTTCCGGCGAGGAGATCCTCCGAGGCCCTCGTTGAAGCCTCCCAACGAGGATAAGCAAAAAGGAAGAGGGGAAAAGGGAAAAAAAACGAGTCCGCGAGGCCAGCTCTAATAGAAGGGTCCGTGACGGGTGCGGGATTAATATATGAGGGAATAATAATTATTGCCGATCGACGGCCCGAAAGCCGATACTACCGAGAGATAAGCCGGCCGGAGAGAGAGAGAGAGAGAGAGAGAGGCGCTTTTGCACTTGCGTCCGGTATTATAGCAGGCTGATGCTTTTGAGGACGCGCGGGGCAAGGCGAGCGGACTGCCTGCGCCGAGCAGCCCGAGAGTCAAAATGATTTAGAAGATGGCGCTACAAAACGATATTGCCGGTGGAAATCCTGCGGCTCTGCCCCGGCTGGACTAACTGTAGAGAATTAGCTGGAAGGAACTCTACGAATGGATGGCTCTGCTGAACCTCTTTATTATTTTCAGGCTCGACCGGATTGTTTTTAAGAGGGGAATTGCGCTTTTATAAATTAGCTTTGATTTTTAATTTAATGTTTTTTTTCTGCAATAAAAAAAAAATCGATACGTTTTAAAGTTAAAGTTTGTTCATGTATGAAGTACAAACAGGTTTTTAGTTTCAGGAACAATCTTCTTTTAAACGAACTTGTATTATAAAAAAATATCAGGCATTCGGTATACAATCTTATATTTTTCTAATAAGACGATCAATTAATTTTGAGAATTTTAATGAAAATTACGCAACTTTAATTAAGTAATATTTCTTCATTGAAAGGAATTTCTCTCAATTTGATTGAATCAAAATCTATTTACGGTCTACTTAATTAAGCACTAAAGAGTTATGACCACTGAAACATTAAACGTGTAAAATACCTCTACTTCATAAACTTTCTTCACCGCAATATTTAATTTCTGATTTTCTGCAAGATATGTTTAACGGTATATTAATGATTGAAGCATTAATTCTCCTAAAATTTTACGCGTATTAGTATTAAATTGTTGCAAAAATTTATCTATTAACTAAAATTAAGTTTTACAATTACATTTTAAGATCGAAAATAATGAAACTTGGAGAAATCAGAAAAAGACCACATTTTTCATCACCCATTTACTACCACCATTTACAAGTTCCATTGTAACATTCCAAGTACAACAAGCCAACATTAAGACAGCATTAAGAGAGCAATAATTTTCTCCTCGCACTGGCTCTCAACGAAATAAAAGGGAAAAGGAAGAGCCCGCCAGATGATATTGCTATTTATCGACGAAGCTCAAAGTTCGCACAAAGTACAAGGTATCCCCAATAATAAGCAATTACTTCCTCGGTCTGAAAAGCGATTTCGCTTCTGTGCGTCGTTTTTGATTCCGGCGAATCCCCGACGCGGACGCTCGCGGACGCGCGCGCGCGCGCCTGCGCGCAGCTCGGCAGCCTCTTCTCCCTCTCGCCGCCCGGAGGACGACGAGGATTTATCGCGGCCCCATCTAGTAATTAATTTTAAATGCAATATAATTGGCTCGGCCGCTTATTTAAGCTCGAGCGCACGAGGGGCCGCCGCGCTCCACCCCCTGGCTTCGATTAGCGAGAGCGCCTCGCCGGGGCATTAATTGACTCGTCGGCTAAAGCGAGAGGGAGAGAGAGAGAGAGAGCCGCTGAAAAGATCCGCAAGCCGTTCGACGTCGGATCTATTTCAGCGGCGCGATTTTTTTCTCCGCGCCGACGAAGGAGAGCTTCTTCTTTTGCCGCCGCCTCGAGATTAATGCGCCGCCTTTACGGAGCTTTTAGAAACAATTACGGATTTTTCGACTGCACACTGATTTATTCGGAAGCGGAATTTATTTTCCACCTGTTTTACGCTAATGCTCCTCGAACGAGTACGTAAGGCCTGGGTTTTCGCGCGTTTTATTTTTCCGACGCCCAGAACTGGTTGTAAAATGATTTTGTTAAGTTTATCGCTTTGCTCGGGAGAGAATGTTGATTTAAATATAAAATAAGTGTATTTAGTGTGATGTTTAAATATAAATCTAGTCTCGATAGTTTCAGTTTGCAGCAGTAATAAAATATACTCTACAAGCTCGTGGAACATGCGTTGATCGGAAAATTTTATTTCCTAGGAAACGACGAAAATTTTCGCTAAAATATTCGCTTCTCATAAAATTACACCGAGATAAATTACGCATTTACCACAGTTAGTATACCTAAATCAGGATTAAATATCTTAATTAAATGTTTTTTACCTTATTTATTCCGCCCCGCGTCGAATCTCTCACTCTCTCGCTTAATGATTGAAATTCTTGTGTAAAACGAGCGTCTCCGCTGAAATTACGAAAAAATATTAAAGCCCCCCCGATAAAAATCTGAACGATTTTAATTAAGCTCATGCGCGCGTCTTCAAAGTTCGAAGCTAACGAGTCGCGCTGCTTATAATACTCGAGCGTTTTCAAATAAAATTCAATAATAATACTCGGCCGTAATTCACGACGACGTCCCCTTTTCACGATTTCAATTACGATTCTTCTCAATCAGCCGCGGGATGTATTCATTACCCCGCGATAAATGGCCGCCCGAGAGATTTGCATCGCCTCCAAGTCCGTACAATATCATAATACGGAGGGAAAGAAAGATATTCGCGCGAGAGACGCGCGCATAATGAATGTAACACCGGGGAAAACTCGCTTCTCGGGGCCTTTACGACTAATGCGTAGGTCTCGGAGCGCAATTTATTTCCTCGCGCGCAAGAGAGCGCCGTGCGAGATTTATTCGCCGTTAATGCCAAAATATTTAAAGGTCGATTACCGAACGCAGCTAATCCCCGACCGGTTCAATTAGCACGACCGGGAGAACCGGAGGATGTCGGTGGGAAGAGAAATACACCCGGAGAGAGAGAGAGAGAGAGAGAGACGGAGGGGACGGACGATTGACCGATTTCGAGATAAGGCAGCCAACGAATAAACGACGAGGCAGAGAGAAACAAAGGCAATAACGCGGGGGGACATGATATTATTATTAGAGACGGAAGGCTCGAGAGACGAGGCTCGGAGGAATGCCGCGCGAGCGGATGAAGCGGCGCACAGGTAGCCACCGGTAATCTCTTCTAATTTGAACATAAATTCTTTCGCTGCTCTTTTTTCTGATCGCCTATCGCTTTAACGATGCTTTACATTCCCAGTTCGCGTTTAGGTCTTTCACTTGTATTTACGTCCGCGCGAGATACTATTTTTATAGAGAAGACGCTCGTAATCGTCAAGTTTCGCTGGGACATCTTTTATTACACGCTAGCAGTTGGACTGGGAACTCGATTGATTATCAAGTGTCGAGGGTCGTAAGTTTTTCACAAATCCTCTCGAAAAGTTACAGATGCAGAACTAACCGAGCTTCGAATTATACGTCGACACAAACAGCGAGCCTAAGAGCCGCCAAAACCAGAGAGAAAGGTTAAGCAAACAGATAAAAAGAGCATTCGGTGTTTAAGACACAGTGAACTAGAGAAAGACAAATATCTGGCGGAGGGTAGACAAGAGGGCAACACGTATTATACAGCCAGCTGGTCGTCGTCGTCGGCCGGCCGTCCCGAAACCGGTTTCCCCGACGAGTCCAGAGCCGAGAAAAAAAGAGATAAACTCGCGGACGCTTATAACTGGATGACCGGTTAATACAATGAAATCGATGCAGGAACTTTTTAATCGGCGCCCGGCGGATCGACACGTCACCCCCCACCACCACCCCATCAGGCATCAGGCTTTTGTCTCTCTGCTGGTGCTCGGCCCTTCCCGAGGATAATCCCGGATTAGGCGCCGGGCCCACTACTGGTCATCTCGGACGGCTAATTACCGAGGTCCGCACGCCCAGCCGGCTTTTACACGCTTCTTTCCCCCCCCCCCCCTTAAAAATTAACCTCCGGCGGCGGCTTTGTGCGCCGCAAGGGGGCGGGTACGCGCCGATTTTTCCGCCCGGATGTATCGTTAAGTAAGCGCGCGCGTGCTTTGAGGCCCGGTCGTCTCTCTCGAGAGGCGGCTGGCGTGGCGAGGGAGGAGAGATTATACGCCGACAGACTGTTTAGCCTCGGCGGGGTCGGGGATTGTTTTTTCTGGAGAGGTCTTGTGTGCGCGCCTGTCGAGGATGTAGGTGAAAAATGACTTTGACGGGGCCTTTTCGAACGTCGAGGCATGTTTTTAAGTAGGTTATTATGTACGCGTGCTTGGGATTTCGGGGTTTCGGATGTTGACAAATATTTTGAATGAGAAATTATTTATTTTTTCATGTTATTCGGTGCACTTTATTGTAGAAGTTATGTCATTAAAGAATACTTTGATAATTCATTTCCTCGCATAACGTAAATTTTGGTTGATTCTGCTGTAATGGGGTAAAATACAAATACGTAAATTTTCTTTAAGAATAAAATTAAGTTATCAATTGTTAGAGAAACCTTTCAACTGCATGTTTTTTAGGTTTTAAATATAAAAAAAATATTCTAAAGTTAAATAATTTTTTAGGAACATTTGTAATAAAATTTCTTTCCCGCAACGTCCTGCGAACAGATGAAAAGAGAATTCCCTAAAGGGACGGTGAGAAAGAATCTCTTCTTTCTCGCGAGATTGGCCATCTTTCCACCGCTTTCCTCGTTTTTCGATGATTATCTCTGTAACTTTGACGTAGTCAATAAAGAAAAATGCATCGCAGACTAGTTGAAATCAATCGTCCGAACGCGCGAGACGGGGACGGAGAGCGTCGAAGCGAAAATTGCCTCGAGAAGACGTTTCCGGAGAAAATTGGCTTAACCAAATCCCACCGGTCGACTCCTACTTCGAAATCCAATTCTTTAGCAACAATTAGCGGCTCATCCTCTCGTCGATAAGCCGGTGGTAACTTGTTTCCCAAACCGCAAGGCATTGCCAAGAAAAACATACGAAAAACAGGTATAGGAAAAAAGTTCGTTTCAAAGAAAAGCATTTTTATATTTTTCTAGCTTCTCCGGATTATTCTGATACTTACATCAATACTTGCTTGGTTTCGTTTACCTCTATAAAAGTGTGCCGGAAATCTTTCGCAACGCGGCGGGACGTCGCAAATTGAAAATTGAAACTCTTTCGAAAAACCTTCCCAAGAATCCCAATCATATTACCCAGCTTACAAAGGACATCGAGAAAAACAGCCGATCCATTGACGAATTGTCATTCCCGGGCGAAATCGTAACCAATAGACAAAGAGCAGGAGTGAAAGACACGGAAGGCAAAAGCCGCATGCACGGAGGTGCTGAAAGGAGCCAAAGCAAGCCAAGATTATCAAGAAGGAGCTGCGAGAGGGCTGCGCCACGCTCATAATCTGTCGGCATTGTTTCCTGACTGCCGACGACTGACTGATTTACGACGTTTTCCCCGGCGATCATTGTGCGGCCCGACCGCAGCAACTCCCAGACTCCTCTCTCTCTCTCTCTCTCTCTCGGCGTCCGCTCGCGTAAACTGCGAATTCTATAGGTTTCCGCGCCAGATCGATCATCGTTTTATGGTCGAGTGCGCGCCTCCTTCTGCTGGCACGGCGGCCCAAAAGGATTTTCCCAAGTGTAAGCATGCAGGCATCGCCCGATGTGCCTCTCGGACCTATACGACTCGATTCCTATCTCGAGAGAGAGAGAGAGAGAGCGACTGTCGACAAATTTTTTTGACCGCGTCGCCGAGGGAGAGGCCGCTCATTAAGTCGAGAGCCCGAATCGAGCGCGCGAGCACAAAAAAAGGTGGCGACGGAGAATAAAATGAATTTGTACTTACACGATAGGAGCGATGCGGACGACTGATTTTGGCGACGAGCTGTTTTTTTGCTCGCGATGATTTTGGGAATGCGAGTGAGTCACACGAGGCATTTTCATCCTGCGGCTGCTGCAATCGACGTGAGAGATCTGCGCGAGAATTGGGGGATACAAGTTTTGACGGAAAGTTTTTAATTCGCGCCCGAACGTTATGATATTTCTTGTGTTTATTAAGAAATTAATGCAGACAGCCTGGTAGAAACGTTAAGCAGTTTTTAGCCATTGCTTAGCTTACAAATTGCTATTATTATTTTGTCATTATCAAATAATTAAATATGTTTTCTCATAAATGTTTCAGTTTCATGATATTTTATCTTTTAAAATGATTTTCCAATTATTTTTATTTAGACATAAATTTTAGCTAAAAAGCGCTCCATTTAAAATACACGTTAATCAGGCCAACTGGTTAATTTTTCTACCGGGGCATTTGAGAGAAATAATATACAGGAATTAAAATACATTTTTTAAAGTATCAGATTGAAAAAAATTTTTTAACGAATCGCTTTATCGCCACGCGTCAGAGTCATTTATATAAAAACCTAATTTAGTCTCTAAAATAAATCACACCGTGACAATAGATAACAATCGTCAAAATCACCTTGCCGCAATTAATTATTAATCTACGTAACTCAAAACCATCTTTTTCTTTATCTCCGATCAAATATTTACGTCCAGAAAAAAATCTGAAGCCTCTCGCTTACAAGTGTCTAACCAATTAAGCGTCCGGGAAAGAACGCTTAATTGTATATTAAATTACCGAGTTTAATACGATCTCAAAATTCGATAAACAAACCGACTCCACCAGTCGCGGCGGTGCTCCAAAAATTTAATAGATCGATTAAAAAAAGCCAGCCGATTTCGATCCTCGATTCGCACGAACGTATATACACTTGCATTTCCGGCGAATCGAGTCCCGAAACACACCGTGGGTCGAACAAAGAAAAGCCCCTGACAATGACAGATTCAAAAAGCGAAGAATGCAGAAGAGGCCCCTCCGATTGATCGGGGCATCGCGCGAGACGGGCCACAGGCATCACGGCGGTATGTAAAAACCTCGCGCTTCTACGAACTCCGGGTTATATTGAACCGTCTCTCTCCTCTCCTTCACTCCCACGGAACGATTAAGCGAGCGCTCAAGGTAATTAAGATATAATCGATCTTGCCCGACGAACCGATCGGCCATCTCTCTCTCTCTCTCTCTCTCTCTTTTCTCCCTCGAATTCCGAAGGCGCGCGCGGCCCGTCCAGATATGTACGTTCGTTTTTCAGAAATCGTGCGCGAGCGCCGCCCGGCCGATCTCCGGATCGTCAAAACACGAGCGTTTTAATAACGTACAATGGAAGCCGCGCGCGCAGCCGAGGCGGCCGCCGTGGGGGCGATTCGGTTTTTTGATAAAGTGAATTTGGTTCGAGAAGCTATTATCGGGCCGTTGCAGTGGCTTTGTAATGGCTTTATGAGGCTACTTTGATACCGCGGTAGGAGTTTCTTAACAAAGAGTCGGGTAACGGCGGTGCGGTTAAATTAGAATATGCCGCAATAAAATCTCTTTAAAGTAATTTTTTAAGATTTTTTCGTGAGAGGCTTTTGTGGAAAATAAATCAGCGGGGTTTCCTGGTTCGATTGCGAATTTTGTCCGAAAATACATTTATTTATGCAAGTTAGGCACAAGTGACTTAGAAAGCACCAATTGGTTAGTGTAAAAGTTGATCTCGAATAAGATCAAAAAATGTACGAATGATAAAATATCAAACTGTTTGAGATTGCGCATTAAAAAAGTAATATTATCACGCCATAAAATATATTTCTCAATTATGGCTTACATTTACTTAGATTTACAAGGCGCAATATTTTAATTTCTTGAACAGGTACTAAGATTAACGCTTATTTAATAGGACCATTTAATTATGATAAAGTTTACAATTTTTGTTATTTTGCTTTAACACTTTATTAAGGCTGCAAACCTTGAATTTAATTATAGACCGGTTATTAAAATTTATAATAAACCTAAAATAACTTTTAAATGAAAGGTTTTTTTAGAAAACAAATGTGGATAAATCTTTAACACATCAGCTGATAATTAGTTGTCAACGATTTTTGAGCAAAGTCAACAGTACAGCTAAAAGGCGCACAACGAAGCAAAATCAAGGTACGACGTGTACGACTGGTATATAAAAAAATTTTAATTTTTTTAATTTCCCCGCGAAATGTTGGCAGCCACTTAAAATTACAAAGGCAGCGCAGAAAATTAAGTAATTAAGGTGCGCCGAAACTGTAAAAAAGGAGTAAAAACGAAACTGTAGAAAGTTAACAATATCTTTAAGCGAAAGTATAATTGCTATGTTTAAGAGAACGGACCGCCGAAAAATAAAATTTGAATGAGGAGAACGAAGCGAGCAGAACCAGTAGCGGCGGTGAAAGCAAAAAATTATGAACTCCTGAAATACGGTAGATTCTTTGCTCCATTAAAACTCGGTGGATTCCGTAGAAAATAACCTTGTTACGTATTCGTGTACTTGAGTAATAATGATGAGGAATGGTTTAAAAATTTAATTCATAGTTTATTTCAACTAATTGAAAATTTATTATCTAATACGTAAGAGTGGACCAGAAAAGTATTACCGTAATGGCATACTATTATTATTATTATATTATTAAAATGACAAATTCTTTCCTACTTCGTTAATTGAATTAATGCGTGAAACTTAAAAAGTACGTTCCAGCAATTACATTTATGTGGACAGAGACCCTGAAAGTCTCCAGTAATGTAGAAAGAAAAGCAATAAAAGGATGGGAAATTCAGGCGGAAAGAGGAGGAGGAAAAAGGCAAATACTGGCTGGCCGTAGGCAATTCAGTCTGCGTGAACTCGTAAAATTAGAAATGCGATTGTTTCCTCGGCATAGCTTCGGGAGCGTAAACGTTCTCGTTTCAATAACATGCCTGTACAAAGCTGTAAAGACAATACGGCGTTAAAAATATTTTATTTAAATAATAAAAAATCATAAAGGTACAATTATTCACGTTACAAAATTAACAGCGACGTTTCAAGAATTTTCTTCTCTATTCTTTTTACTAATCCAGTCGACTCTTGGCGGACAATTCTTTGTGCATTAATTATAATGTAACAGGTCAATTATACCACATCTACGCGGCGGCGCGCAATTCATCTTTTCGAAACGCGCGGTCTCTCTCGCAGATAAATATCGGTGGAATAATATATTATGAAATTCCGTACTCTCGAAAAAACGCGCGAGTTTCTGCGCGCTTTTAATGAATGAGTAATCGGCCGCGGCGGCAGCTCGCGCCTTACCCAACCATCGCCTATCAAATGATTAGCATCTCGCTAAAAAACGCCGCGCGCGCGGAAAAACCGCGGAAAGGAACTGCTTGCTTGGATTTCTCTCCCGCTCGCACTTCCCGTCAAAGCGCGCGCGCGCGCGCACGCCGGGCATAATCGCGCATTATGGCGCGTAACGAGAATTAATAATCCCCTCGGCGTGGGCGCCGCATAAAAATGAGCACCGCTGCGCGAGGGGATTTCGCGCGAACGCTTAAGGGGGGGACGGGGGGCGAGAGAACTATACGGGGATTGGCCGGGTGTCTGGCGGACAATTACTCTGGCCGGACCCCCTGCGGCAGCGATGGATGTCTCTCTTGTCCCGGGACTCTGCGCGCGCTCGAAATGCCGCGGCAGTGGTGCGAGGCGCATCAGCTTGTTTATCTTTATCTGCGCGCGGCCGCTTGTGCATGTTCGCGAGAGAGAGAGAGAGCGGCGGAACCGACCGGGCCACTAAACTAAACTCCTCTCTACGATGACTCTCTCTCTCTCTCTCTCTCTCTCTCCCGCGATCTTCCGTGAATCAGAGGAGTGGACCTCGGGTTTCTCTCCCCCCGCCCCCCTCTCTCTCTTTTCCCCCGCTTTCGTTGCGCGCCGAGGCGAGAGCTTTGTTTCCGAGGGCTTAACGGGTACAAATTGGATTAATCGCTTGATATAAGCCTAACAAGACGGAGATAAGCTTAATTCTGATTCGGCCTCGCTGTTAGGCGTTTCGTGCGGATGGTAACGTCGTTGTTTCTTCCTCGGGGTGATTCGACAAAACTCTAGCTATTTGCTGGAAAGGAATTATTAAGGTTTTTATTATCGTACGCGTCAGATTTCTAAAAGAGATTTTGAAAAGTCCTTTTCAAAGTCGATTGAAAACCAGCAGGTTGGGAATGTTTTGAAAAATTTTAAACGCATATAAGTTTATAAACTCGTTCGAAGCAGTTCAGCTAATTCAAGCCGAAGGCAATTATAAATGATTCTTGACGTGTAACGACTTCGCGATCTGCAAGAGCTATTTAAATTAGATACTTTAACTTTTAATAAACCAGTGAACTCATTAACTACGACGAATACTTTGAAAATAACTTTCAAAATTACGCGATCAGTTCTTACTTTCAATCACATTTCTTTTGCAACAATTTTAACGTTAATACTCAAAGTCAAATATTCTCCAAACCAGAATGTCTCCCAGATTTATAATTCAATTGTTCAACGGACGATATCTAACAATTCCGAAACAACCAACCCCCGGTAAGAATTCAGCATCGCGCGCAGCCTCCAAGTCCAAGAATGCGCAGTACAAGTGAAAAGAGATGGAAGAGCGAATGAGCTTCTTACTAGAGGCGCGCCGATATAAACTGTTTGTTTAGTTGATATATCGCCGAGATAGTTATCACCTTATGCACTGGGCCGTGAGCAGCTGCGAGCCGCATGACATTTATCAGGGTTCTCTCTCTCTCTCCTCCTTTTTTCTCTCTTCCCTCGGCGCTGCGCTGACTGTCGATTTCGACCGCGATTAGCAGAAATTACTATTATCGTGGGAACTAGATTTCGCAGGAGTCCCGGTGTATATATTGGGCGCCGTTTTTGGCGGCGGCGAGTAATTGTAAATGCGAGAGGGATATATTTGCAGCTGAAAAAAATGTTTAACGTCTCACCCGAATATCCTTAATCTGCTTTAAAGTTTCTTTATAGAAAGTTTGACGCGGATTAGCAGATTTAAAAGTTTGTTTGAAAAACTCGTTTCGTTAAAAAAATTTATGATTGTAAAAAGTATATTTATAGTCTCGACTTTATATTTTATTAATATAATAATTTATCAATATTTATTCACGATCGTGTTTGCCGAAGTAATAAAAAAAAAACATCGAATAAGTTTGCAATCGACGCTTCTAATCGTCTTGTAGATAACAATGTACCGTTATACCCATTAGATAATACAAATTTAGATACCGAAACATCTGTTTAAACACACGAGATTTTCTCGAATCAGTTGGCTTTTAATAACATTATGATACTTACAATAATTAAGATTATTAATCTAAAATATAGTACAAATTAAATGTATTCGGAAATCAGAGTAATTACATTCTTTTATCTCCGATTCCCTCGACTTTCTCTTTTACGTCTTATACGTCAAAAGCAATCTTAAGACAACGCAAACATCGTCCGCGATGATTCCCAACTCGAGCGGTACTCAGCCGGAAACCATTAACATATCTATAACGATCTAATCACCCGACGTCTTCTCCCACATAAATAAGCAATTACAAAACGAGCGAGACAATCGCGGATAATGAAAATATAAGCAACGCCGAACGAATAGTCATCGTAGATTAACCGCAGGTAAAACGCTCGATCCTCTCTCTCCCTCTTAGGCATTTTAATGGCGTTATAATATATGTATGTTTTACCACACGAGCGAGCCCGGGACTTTTGGAAGCCTGGATCCGAGCGGGTTTGTGCCAGCGGGGGGCCCCCCTTCGATATATTCAATCACGAAATTATCACTTCTGTATACGGCCCCGGGGCCCCTGGCGTCGCTGCCTCTCTCTCTCTCTCTCTCCTCTTGCTTTCTTTTCCTTCTTTAACATTTTTCAGGCCTCCTCTCCACGTTCCACGTCGCCCCCCGCCTCTCTACCTTTATTTTTGCGCGCGGTATTTTTCGCCCCGACGCGCGGAGGATCCTTTCTTCCTCTCGTAAAGCCTCGCGCTAATTGTACGAAGCGTATCGGGCAATTTTCACGGCCGTTAAAGCGAGACCGGAGATTTCGGCGAGAAAGCGCGCGCGCGCCCGTCTCAATTTCACGGGTAGCGAGAAGTCGGAAATTAATTTTGGATAAAGAGTATATATGTAGCTGGTCGGATTTCGCTCTGCCGCGCGGGGAGATCGACTGTATTTGTAAAAAAACTAGTTTGCGTTAATTTATAAGGTAGTTTTTTGCTGACGTTGTTTGCGTCGAGTATCTTGTAGGTGGAAAACACTCGTAAAAATAAGCAACGTTTGTAAAATCCTTGATTTTCTCATGCGTATCCCATTGTAAACACGCCGGCCGGCGATTCGATAAATCCCAGTAAAACATCCTATTTAGCAAATCAAAGAGCGTAAATTTTTATTGGGGCTTTTCACGACGATCTCCCGGCCGTCTAATAAAGACAAGTCAATAAAACATTTATTTCTTAATATTATTGCTGTATAAAATGTTAACTACTCGGCTGAATGAAGGCTTTAAAGTAAAACGTACACAAACAAACCTGTAAATCAATGCAGCCATTAACAAACGGAATTTTATACACCGGCAAATCGTACACACGTATAAATTTACCGGTGCCGTGCACGCGTTTTTTAAAGCTCCGGCTAATACGATTCTAATTCGACGGAGGGAACTTTTTAACCTTCGAAAATAACTCCATCGACGCGATAAACGAACGCTACGAGCTTTCGGATATACAAATAAGCCTTGCGTAACCTGGAACGTTACAGATTTCTTACGGACTTCGTTTTGAGCATTACGCGATACGACAAGATCCCGGCTCATTAAAATTGCTTGATCGAGCTAATACATTCCGGCCGGAGCGCGGAGTAAAAAAAAAAACAAAAAAAAAGAAGGAAAAAGAAATGAAACACCCAACCTCGTCCACCGCGCGATCTAATACGCTCGCGCGCGCGTCGATTTTAATATAATAAGAATTTATAATTGTCGCCCGGCGACCGGAGAGCGAGATGTCAAAGTGTGTTCGTGTATATGTTAATGCCTATGTTAATGGTAATTCTAACATTGTAATGTTCGGCAATTTAATGGCCCGAGCTCTGATTGAAACATCCAGGAGATTTACGGAGCCGCGCGGGAGGAAGAGGGAGAGAGAGAGAGAGAGAGAGAATAAACGAATAGTCTCGAGAGTCGTTACCGATTGATGAAGCGTGAAATCGCTTAACCTGGTTTCCGTATAAATTAACGCGAGAGAGAAAGAGAGAGAGATTGAGGTGTCCGCGCCTGCTCTCCCGCTTTATTATTTCTCCTCCTTTTTTTTTCCTCCCCGGGCAGAAGAAAGCTCTCGCGGCGCTAAGAAGAGAGGATCGGCTCAAAAGCCGATTGGAAAACAAATAATGGGGTATAAAATTTGGCGGCGGACGCTCCGGGGGGCGAGGTATTTTTCTCTCTTGCTTATAATATATATCGCTCTCGGAGTGAATTCTTGAGTGATATTTTACAGGGCGCTTTTTCGGATATACTTTTTCTCGTCGCGGAGCGCGACGAATTGATTTACGCAAGCGTTGTTGTACCGGTGGACTTGATTTTTGCGGCTTTATTTTACACTCGAGCAGCCGCTTGACTCTGCAGTCGGCAACACGAGGACCGTTTGTAAGAATTTCGAAAGTGCCGCTTGATTTATTTTACAATTAAGAACCTCATCAGCAGCACTTTAGAGCGGCGGTTATACTCGTAAAACGCGCGCGCCGACCGAAAATAATTTCCAAGCGTTTTCCTTGATGAATAAAGTGTCACGGAAACGGCGCGCTTGAGTTTACTGCATCAATCTCTATCAGCATACCTTTCTCTTCCTCCGCTCCTAACTATCTATTTATCTGTCTTCTTCATTCCCGATCGGGTTATTAACATAATTATGTGTACGCACTTGTATATATATATGTATTCGTCGACACACCGACGCTCATGTGTCGGTGTGTACACGGCTCGAGCCTTTCCTTCTATTAATATAGATGCACCTTCGCACCAGACGTATAATATAAAGCGCCTTCCATAACTGCCTAGGATTTATGGTGGAAAGAGAGGAGGCGAGAAGGAGGAATAAAAGAAGATAAAACGATGTACGAGCAGAACTCAAATGGGAGAAAGCGAGAGAGAGAGAGAGAGAGAGAGAGAGGCGAATATATATTGAGGATGCATTTGCCCTACAGAGTGCGTTAATGTCAGGAAGGTTATAAAGCTTTGTGGATTATTATTTTTCATAAATATTAATAAATAGCCGACTATAAAACACCGCAAAAAAGAGGACGACGAAACGTAAATATTTTCGAGTCTCTCGTGCGATATTTCGCTTAAAAATTTACATCGAACTCTATATCTTTCAAGCGGATTGGACGGCCGTTAATTGCAGCTCGACAAAATTGTCCAGTTTACGTGTAAAACGCGCGCAACAAAATTAAGAGAAACGGTTGATCCATCATAAATCGGCAAATAAAAGGCGCGCATCGGCGAGTTCGCGCCGAGAGCCTATTAGAGCTAGTTCTCGAGTTTAACACACTCCGACACCTTTAAATACTGCGCGATCATCGTCCTCCGCTCGTCTAATAAGCTCTTCATTTACGAGCGAGAGAGAGAGCTGTGCACCTTTAAATTCACCGGAGGCAGCTAACTTTATATCGAGGCGAGCTGCGCAGGAACTCTGCTCGAGAGGCAGAGAGAGAGAGATGGAGGCTAGGACACACTCGACAGTTTCATATTAATACATTACACGTGCTTGCATTAGTATGCTTAAGCATGACGGATGATGCCGAGGGAGAGGGAGAGAGGCAGATACCGTACGCGTATAAAAGGAACCTGACCGTGCGGAGTAAGCGGCCGAGTATATACTGCTACGCGAGTAAATCGATATTTTTTCTCTCCCCCTCCGGGTAAAAGATATCCACTCTCCTCCCGCGTTCATTAAGCATCTCGCCTTCCGCCGCTGGAAACTGACGACTCTCCGCGAATGCAAAGAGGAAGAAGCGAAAAAAAAGGAGGAGGAAGACTCTCTCTCTCTCTCGCGGGCTTGTTAAAGCCATTCAGCAGCCTGAATGAAAACTACCGCTGGTACATAAGCTCACGATGAAATTGCGTAAATCACCCGCGGCTCTCTCGCGCCGCGCGCTACTCTACCGATCGATTCCCCCGTTCCTTATCCTCCTCGTTCTGTGCCTGCTTTTGTGCATCTCCTCGCGAGGAGGGGAGAGAGGGAGTGCGAACCAATTGATTTATCGACGATTATTAAGACGCGACGGGTCCTCGTTGCGTAAATCACTCGCATTAGGCTAAACGCCGTATGCACGATAATACGAATGCTGGACGCGCGGGCTTTTTCTCTTTTTCCCGTTTCTCACGGTAATTTCGATTCTTCCTAGCGATAATTACGGACGTTGGGCTTTAACGTTGCGAGATTTATTGGGAAATGCTAATGGGTTATTAATGACTCGCGGTGCTTCCCTCCCGGCTTTTTTGCGCCGCGGCCGTTTTTTTTTTTTTGCCGGAATTTCTGGGAATGTAAGTATTAATAAACCCGCGCCGGGGTAGTAATATTTTTATAATCACGGTTAAATTTCGTCTTTATCGACTGGACCGACTTCCGGATGTACTTCGGAATTGATTTAAGCGTCGTATATCCTGCCTGGAACCTGTTAATCGTTCGCGTAGACCTCGTCAATTTTCTGATTTACGATATTCACAAACGATTCCATAAACAAAAGGACCAACTCGATCCTTTTCCCTTATAAAGAAAAAACTTGGATTTAATTGAAAACTCCGGTGTAAAAAACGATTTCGCCGACAGACATAGTTTGCAATATATTAGTTTTTCATTCTCAAAAAAAAAAAAAGAGAGAGAGAAAAACTGTCACGCGCCCGTCGGAAAAATCAATTTCCTCTCCGCCGATCCGTCCGAAAAAAAAGAGAGCTCGAGAGAGAAATCGATTTTGCGCGCGTCACGCGCAAAAAAGAATCACGCGTCCGCGCGGTGTCCGAAAAGCCTTTTTCACAATTTAAACCTCTCGGGTCGCCAGAATTCCGGCCCCCCCAAAAAAAAGGAGGAAGGAAGAGAGGTGTTCGTTCGCGCCGGCCGCGCGCGCCCGAGGCACTTTTTCGCCGTTCAATTTCGCCCGGACGCGATCGAGAGAGTATATATACACACACGGAGAGAGAGAGAGAGGCCTCGCAGGCAATCAGAAATCGTAGGTCCGCGCTCACCGGGGCTTACTTTGTTACTCCGGCGTGAAAACGCCGCGTAAATTCCGACTCGTAAAACCGGCGGGTTTAGTGGCTACAAATTTGACCGGGCATCTTTCTCCCTCTCTCTCTCTCTCTCTCCCTCTGTATACTCCCTTCGCCGGGGCTTGTAATCCGGGTGCACGCGCGTCTGCGCCGATGGTTTTTCGTGCGCGCCGTGCTGCGTGCGCGCGGCTGTGTGTCTTTAATGAGGTACGAAATGCGCTTTTGAATTATGCACCCCCGCAGCAGCGGGCTTTTTTCGCCTACGGACGAGGTGTTTATTCGGATTTTATAGGCTCTCGGCTGTTATCTATCGTCTTGAGTTTTCGTTGCTCTCGCGAGTTTTAAAAAGTTGCTCGAATTTGTCAGGCTTTCTTGATTGAATCGGCGTAATTCGTTGTCAATAAGAGAGTGGAGTAAAACATAATACTTTCGAATGTGGAGAACCCTCGTAGAATCGTTTTCAAGTTTTTAACTAATAATGTTGAGCCTGTTTTGCAATTAAAAATGACATTGCTATTATTAATCAAGTAATTAAGTATGTTTGCTCGTGAGCATTTTACTCTAATAATATTTTAAATATCTTTTAAGACGATCTTCCAATATAGTTTTTATTTAATTTAGGCCTCAATTTCAGCTAAAAGTGGCTCACTAAGTAAACTGGTAAATTTTCCAGCAGGTAAGCTATTCGGACAGAGGATACAAATTAGTTTCTATTATACACCCGACGGCAGGTTCACGCAATTATAAATAAAAGTTTCCAAGTCGAAATTCCACGAGCACCATCCGAAATTCGCTCGTCCCCCGATCGGCATTTACGATCGCGCCGCGAATTTGTCAAATTAATTATCTCCCCCTCCTTTGCGGCCTCTCTCTCTCTCGCCTTCATCAACAGCCGGCGCAGATTCCTCGGGGGGATTGAAAAAAAAAAAAAGGCGGCGACTCCGGACAGCGCCGCGCGGCGCGATGAAATAAGACGTGTGCGCGCAACGCCGCGCGCGAATCTTATTAATTCGCGCGCGGCGCGTATATATTTGCGTTTGCAAATTGGCCGGACCCTTAATGACTCTCTCGTTCCGCGCCGCGCCGAAGAAGAGGAATCGCCTCGGCCTCGTTATTATTTGCCGAGTCTGCCGATTCGCGCCCCAAGGGCACACACTGCACCTATGAGCGCTAACGAGGTAACCTAATCCGTCTAAGACGCGCCTGGCGCCTAAAGGAGCGAGAGCAGCTGTCTGGAATTGGAGTACGCTGAGTGATTTCGAGGAGGAGCCGAAGGCTTTGATGGCTAAGGAGTTTTTCGGATTCGGATGGTTCTTATTAGCTTTGGGTGGCTTAGCTTCGGGTTTGAAATTAGTTTTAAAGGTATGTCGAAGACCGTCTTATGATTAGTGTAACTTATTTGCAAGACGTCAACAATATTTTTTGCGCTTGAAATATAGTTAGTTTTTATATAAAGTTTTATAAGTTTTTTATGTAAACATTGTGAATTTGTTAGTGCCATTTCAAAAGGTAAATGCACTAACTAATCTCTCAATTAATATTTTTCATACGCTTTTGAAAAGCTTAAAGATGAAGATGTAAGCGCAACGAGGCTGTAAAAGTATCCTTGTTAACATTCCTCTAACCAGTCGAATTAAGTCGTAAACGGGTAAATCCAAATGAAGAAATTCTTCACTTTAAAATATCTCAGGCTTTCTGTCAAATAAAATTCTCATTAATTATGCTGATCGCTGGCTCTTATATAGTAGTCTAGTGAGATTTTATGATATTCTTTTATGATCCAATCATTATCTCAAACATTTCGCAACATGATTCTTTAAATATCCTTGTGGTAATTTTTTTTTTTACTTCCTCCTAGAGGAAGCTTTGTGATAGTAATTTTTAAGGTTGTTCTGTTATAATTGTATTTTAACGTGTCAGAAACAAGAATAAACGGTTTTTAAAAAATGTCTGTCTGGATGTGTGTGTGTATGTGTGTATACTTCTACTGAACAAAGTTTCACCATTCACGGCTCATTTTTTTTGTTTATTTTTTGTGATGGCGGCAAAAAATTCCATTTTTGTTTAGCTTATTCGTTTTTGTTGTATCATTAATTTTCGATTTTTGAAAAATTTAATTTTACTTTTTTTAATGTTAGGATTGAGATATTTGAATCGGACAAAAACCCTTTTGAAGAGCATAAAAATACCTATAATTTCAGAGAAAAAAATTACTCTAGCTATCACGGTTCTTTTGGTTTTAACAAAAATATGTTTTTTTTTAAAAGATTATAACTCTTAAATTAAATTATCAAAAATTTTGGTAATTAAGACTATGTATATATAAAATCTATAAAACTTTCAAGCCATTTTGTCAACTAGTCTTTGAGCAAATTTGAACAATTTGAACCAATTACCATCGAATTCAGGGGTGTCGAGACTATGGACCCTGATCCAAGCAAAACAAAAACTTTTTACACTCGAGCTCATGATGAAAGTGCAGTCACCATCAAAGCATATCAAACAGAATTGCTGGTAATTTGGAAATGGTAAAATATCTTGAATTTTGTCAATATATTGTAAATATTTTTACTACAATATATTATAAAAACTATTTTTTAGGATTATCAACAAACAGCTGTGATACGCCAGTGAATTTTAACTCGGATAAATACTTGTGCACGATTCTCTCAGAAAATCTTATTCGCGTTTAAATTATTTTTTATCAAAATTTATTTGGTTTTTACCAATTAAGTTGACTCTGAATTAACGCAAATATACGTAAACCAATGCAAATACTTACATTTTAATTACAGCACTCGCTAAATACGCAGCAAACCGTACGTTATTTTCGAAAAATGCACGATCCTCCCCGCTCGGAGTCGAAGAAAGAGGCGCGTCATATTTTGCATAATAATGTACGCGTAATTATTTATCGCTGGGCTTGAGAACGTAATCAATTGGCGCGCTTTATGCTGTGCGCACATCAGTCGAGAGTTCGAGCGTGAATTATTATCGCGAGTTATGTGTATTGAAGGGGCAGAGATGAGAGATATCTCGGAGGAGAAAGTAAAATGCGAGAGCGAACAAAAAAAATGTAGCGATTGAAGAGCAGTCCTTTGGCGATTACTGCGTTAACGTGATTGAAGGCGGTATTAATCGCGATTCCTGATGAGAACATTTTATTTACGATGATAAATTAAATTTTGCGATATACTTTCACGAAGCGTGTGGTGTAATGAATTTTCAAGTGAAAAGTAAACCCTCTTTTTTGCCTTTTCGCCATTAAAAAAAACTAAGTATATACGATTAATATAGATTAATTAAAAAAATAAGGGGCACTGCTTCAATTTACCGAAGAAAAAAATCTTAAATCAGAAACGAACCCTGGGATACTCGACGCCCGGTGAAAATCTAAAATAAAAATACTTACCGGGTAAAGGCGAAGGAGCTTCGTCGTCTTTTTTAAGAAGGAGAAAAAGTCCGCGAAACGGAGGAGGGAGAGAGAGAGAGTTGTAGGTAAAAAGAAGGAGCGCGACGATATATTGAGTTTTTGCGATGAATACACGAACGACCGAAGGGGGTAAGGATCCCCGGCTCTCTTGGGCTGCATACACTCGTCGAAGAAAGAGTGGCCCGGCTAATGTGTCGACCGAAATATTTATGATGATTGTTTATGGACCGTGCGTATATTAGCGTGTTCATCACCGGCGGGCATCCTCTCGTTCTCTCCTCTCTTTATCACTTTCTTCGCTCTCGCACAAGTCCGCGCGCATCTCTCGCATAATAGATATGAATAGAGGAGAAAATGGAATAAGCCTCGGGGCCGTGCGCGCGTGTGTGTGCGCGCGCGTGTGGCTCTCGCTTAAAAGTGAAAGGTGAAAGAAAAACGCGATGGAAGGCAGAAGAAATATTGCGGCGCGAGGAATAAATAAAAAAGTTAATAAGGAATTGATCGATTGATTTATCGATTGTTCGATTGATTGATTGATTTAGCGTATTTATGTAAATGGCTCGGGTTCGCCCGGTACCGCCAGATGCCTATCGCTGAGTTATGAAGTCGGTGTCATTTTCAATCGTAATGATACTTTGGATTTTGTAATTAATACTGATTTTTTAAGAGGTATGTAACAATTAGTCTTTTAATTTACCGAGCATTAAGAAATGACGTTTTTAATGAGAAAAGCTCTTTGTACGCACTTTTATTTTGCAAGTGCAAAAGCTAAGCTTTCGCGCTATAATTAATTACATTATTGCTGTCTCGGTATGAGTATTACATCATTCTTATTATCGTGCTGAATTGTATGTCAAAATATTAACACTTTAGTATGAGTTAAACTTGCACATGGCATAGTTCAATTTAAAATTAATTTAAAATCTGTCGATGTATATTTAAAAAAATTCATGTTTTCGAGTTCTCAAAATTCTTAGAATAATGTATAAAAATTAAAATAAAGAAATTCAAAGCATTTACAGTTAAATATACGCGCAACACCATACATAATCTCTAATACTTTAGTAATTCGATTTTCAGCACAATGTAAAGACTTGGAAACGTTTGTGCGAAGCGAATACCCATAGCGTCATTCTTCACGAATCGAAAAGACTGCATAAATAACTCGGGAAGGCATCGTGAAAAGAACTGAGCCAAAGGCATTGATAATGCACTTTGAAAGGGAGCCAAGGGAAAAGAAGGGAGAGAGAGAGAGAGAGAGACTCTCGAGTGGCGTTAGAGGCTCGTTTTTGTGTTGGAGAAGTCGCGGTCAGGGCTCAAGAAAAGAGAGAAAAAGGTCACCCGGCGCGAGGAAAAAAGGGAAAACAGGCCCCGACGACGAGAGACATCCCTTTGTGAAAATCTCTGACTCGCACAGCGCTTGAGCTAAAAGGCGACCTCTTGAAAATGAGACGTCTCATTATGCTCTCTCTCTCTCTCTCTCTGGCTTCTACGAAAAACGAGCGGTCGCACGCCCTTCTCCGTTGCCATTCTTTCGGGAGATTCGTGCCGAGAGCTTTCGGCCCTCTTTACGCGGCTATATGGCGAAGACGCTCCGTCTCCGTCTCTGATGAATTGGATGGGTCCGGAATGAAAACTGCGGGTGCCGCGCGCGTGAAATATAATTATATGGAGTTTCGCCGGAGCAGGTAGCGGACCTTAGAGCGGAGATCCTACGAGATTTTCTAGACTAGTTTTTGCATAATTAGGCATGTGGCTCACGTAGATTTTGTAGAAGCGCTCCGGAGCAGAACTCGTGTGAATCCCCCTTACTTCTCAAATTTCATTTATTTTAAAAATTGCCGAATTTAAAAAATTTAATTTTTTCCTTATATTTCCCCGCCAAGATACTTCTGTAATAATATATTACGAAGGAAAATAAGTGAAACAAATGTCGAAATTTATTTCAGTTTAGTTTTTTTAATTATGAAATTTTATATATAAAATAATTGTTCCATAATAGATTTTAAAACAGATTTTAAAAATTTATCTTTAAATTATATAATTTATTATACCTTATATTTTGATTGTTAATACTTTCAAGCTACATCAACTTTTTCTTAAAATTTTAAGGCTTATATCAATCGATGATTCGTCGTCTCCAAAAAAAGCTTGATAAGCTTATCTAATATGGCTTCTTACATTCTCACTGGCACTATACTTAATTTTAATTTGAGCGCTTACTATCATGCTCCAAATGTAAAACTGAAAAGAAGTGGTCAGTTTTATGTTAGCCTGCAGCTCACTCTGTTCCATTCGTCGAATACTATATTAAAATATTGTAATTTAAACGCGTCAGTTCGAATATTCGGTAGTTTCATTAGTAAAAAAAATGGATCGGTTTACACAAATAATTGCATTTTTCTTTGTATCTTCTGTGTTCGTCAAAGCAGCCTATCAAGATCACCACGTCAGCTTGCCTCCGCAAGGACCCACGAGCCTTAACGATCTATATCGCATCAGCGGTTTCAGCGGTATTGAGTATGATCTTCTCAATGTGATGCATTGCAAGAATCTTATAACTGCTAAAATCAATGTTACGTGCTTCAGCACAATTCAAAGATATTATAAACTTGGTGGATCCACGCCTTTGTCCATGTACAACTACAATATAATCGCTGGAAACGAGTCTGCCATACATGATTACTATATGAGGTCGCATTTGTTGAATGACGGATACACTGTTATTTCCTATCCAGAATCAGTACTTTCAGCAATGAACGAACGTTTTGAAACTCCGTTCAATTTAACGATTGATATAGTTTCTATGTTTGGCGAAATCATAAAATCTAGAATGACTTTCAAAATGTTCGGTTTGCAAGGTAGTGTTATACCGTACAATGAAACATTCGACGTGATTCTCAGCAACGACTGGAAAAACGCAGAAGCTTATATCCACACTTATGACAAGTTTGGAAATATGATCAAAGATCCGATTCCATTTTTGCCAAATGTCCCCTTGGCGGATAATTGCTTGGTTTATCCAGCTGTGCAACGATCTTCGAGCAAGGGATACTTTGTTACGTGCAGAAATCCATCTAAAAGGATGCTTCATCTGTATTCGGTGGAATCCGACGGTACTATAAGGAAGGAATTGAATTTAACAAGGGATGAAAATAAAAGGTATTTTAGACCTCGGGTTCATAACGAATTACTCACATTTTGTTGGCACGACAAAAATGTATCGAATGAATGTGGTTGTACGCAAATAGATATGGATTTATTAATTAAATTGAATGTAACCTACACACTAAACGCCGATGAAATTCAGAGATCAACCTATTTTAATTTAGAAAACGGGGGGCTGTTGTTATTGGTTGATCAGAGATTGGTTGACACGCGATTAGAAAACAATACTTCATCTCAAGATACAACAATAAAAATAGTTGTTCCAAAAGTTTATAGGATCTTTGCAGAAGGTAAACCTCAAGAGATTGCACGTTTCTCAGATTTGATGTTTTGTGGTACGACGAATTCTGATATTATCGAAAGCGGTTCTGACATTGGTTTTATAATTTTTTGTACATCGTTCGGTAGATTTTCAAGAGTGAATATTAAATATATTTCGAAAAACTTAATTTACGGCAACAAAACAAATAATGTGAATTAAGTATAATCTGTGTTAGACGTGTACGACTGTGTACATAATTAATTATTTTTAGTCAATACTTATGTAATTAATGTTTGTGCATGAATAAATAATAAACAATATTTTTAAATCGTTCGTTTTTTTGAAGTTTTTGACATTTATTTTTAAATGATAAAACTTTATTCTCCATAAAACATTTTTTTTATAAATCAATTCCCATTTTAAATTATAAATTAATATATTGTTTATAATAGAATATAAGTTACAGGATTTTTTACGTTAAAATGTAAGCCTATACCTTGTCCAAAATCATGTAGTAAATTTTACAAAAGAATCTTTCCCAGCGTATAATGTTGCATTATTTTTCTGAGTCAAGAGAAACACTCTGTGTTGCATTTGTTTAATTTATCGCAACTGTTTCAAACCGCAAAAGTAGCATAATGGGCTCGAAAGAACGGTAAGTCATTTCCCATTGTAAAAAGCTTTTATCATAAACTTCAACCCTTTGCAGATCCAGCCCAACAGCTTCTCTAGCATTTTATGTTCCCTGTATATCCACACCATAAAGTTCATTCTGCGAAAGGTATCAATAAACACATTTCAAAGTCAAGGCGTAGCTAATTCCCACAAAAAATCTGGACCGCGCCCCCAAGGGTTAAACAAGGGACCCGGCGCGGCGGCCGTAAAAACGGTGAACCTGACCTGGGGACGAGGCGTCGAATTTCGCGATACGCCGTCGACAGGTCTCTCTCTCTCTCTCTCTCTCTCACGGAGCTGCCCGCCGGTGAAATCCAGTTTTTCCAAGTATTTACAACGCAAAATACATCTCGCCTCGGCGCGTCATTGTCCTCGTGCAGTATCGGGGATCGTTTTCATAAAAGCCGGCACTGAAAGGGCCGAGTGTAATAATATAATACAATATAATACAAGAAAAGGTGGCGGGAAGCCCGAAGCGCGCGTGCGAGAATTTTCCAAATGAATTGATCGGCCCCTCTCACTTTTCCGAAAATTAGATTCTCATAAGGCCCCGGGGCCCCCGGTTCGAAAATCTGTTTACGCCGAGAGAGGAGGGCAGGTGAGAGAGCGGGTCGTCCATTTTTTTTTTTTCTTCTTCCCGGCGAACGGCGGTTGATGTGTCGCCGTTCGCCGGAAAAAGGGGCCCGGCCGCAGACGCGGTGCATTCTTCTCCCTTTGTAGCCGAGGCGCGTGCATTCGGGGTGTAAATTTCAAGGGCCCTCTGCCTTTCTCGCTCTCTCGAGTCGAGTGGCCCGCTTTTGTCGGAGTCAATCTTTGCCTCGTTAGGCGCTTATTTTCGCACTCGCCGGGCCGTGCGACGATTTGTTACCCCCCGTCGATTTTTCCCCGTAAATCGAGCAGGGATCTCTTTCTCTCCTGTCGCGCGCGCTCTCGCTTTTCTTTGAAACACGGCTGCAAGTGAGAGATGATTTCTTTTTTCGGGGGATTTTACGGGATGTATTATTAGATGCGGGCTGGGAGAGAGTCCTAAGGGTCTCGTTATTAATTATTGCCTGGCGCCGACGCAGCCGTCCTTTGGAGGTGTCGTTTTCTTCGGGCAGCGAAGCTCAATCGATTTTCCACGGTTACCGTTGTTTTCTTCGAGATATTTTAATGACTCGATTGGGAAACGCGGGATGTGTTTATTCTTGCTTAATCGCGGAAAGATTGATAGGTTTGGGAAATTATTAACGAGTTACTTAATATGTTTTAAAGGATTTTCTCTGATTAGTAACGAGGTAACTTATAATTAATTGGTAATTTGAAAATAATGATTGATATTTTATGATAATTAGTTCGTAAATAGACGTTCAAGCAAATTGCAATAATAAAAATAGTATTCAACTGTATATTGATTGCTTTTATTCATATTCATTTGATAGAATTCAATTCAATTTTATTTAATTCTACTTAGGAACCTGTAAAATCTTTTATAGTTATTGATGTAACACAATATTTATTAAACCTCCAAAATCATTATTCGACAGCATAAATTTGTAGCATAGTCTACAAACATCTAAAGAATTGTTTCATATAATAATCGTATTTAATCAAACGAATGAGCTCTCAACAAAGCCAATCGCCAAACGCTTCATTTTGGCTTCAGTTTATCATCCTCGCTCGTTTAATAAAGGACTGCATTAAAATTTATTAACATTTCATTCGAAATAATTCTTGACGAAATTAAATTACCACTTGCACACGAGAAACAAAACAATAACACCCCGCGCCGGGGTACAAACCGGTGTCAATATGCAACAAGCTCAACAATTACGCGCGAGATAACAGCGTTACCGGGGGAGGGGGAAGGGGCAGACGGGGCGATCGTCGATAAAAAGGATCCTTTAGTCCTCGAGCCTCCAGTCCGATTTTTCGGCTGTTATCCGGCGCGGAGCGCGCGACGATAAATCGGTGCAGCCGCCGCCGCCGCCGCGCACAAAGGCCCCGCGAGACAAGTTGGCTTTATTGTCGAGAATTTTCTGCCCAATAAAGTACATAACTCGAGGCAACGGCTACGAATAATAGAGACGTGCAGTCGCAGAAAAGCCCGGACGGCGAGAGAGCGAGAGAGGGGGAGGAGAATGGAGTGGATGTGCCGCTTCATAAATCTCGGAGCCGTTTGTATTCGGTGACCCTGCGCGCACACGGGCAAGCGCCCCGCGCGTTTGTAATTATATTAATAGCGAGCGCTCAAATGTGCCGTTCGTGCTTTTTGCTTTATTATTAGGACACCGTTGAAGATCGTGTTTATGGAGAATTTGTATCTCTATTGTTGTCCGATGCCGCGCCACTGGGGATTGTCAATTGAACAAATATTAGTTATTTATTATGAATCGTTTGGTTTTGAGATTCTTTTCTGCAAATGAGATGAATATTTAATCGTAAATTTTGTCTAAGAAAGCGTATAAAAAAAATTTGATGAAAAAAAACTAACAAAAGGTTTTGATTCTTAAAACCAATAACTTTTTAAATATTCCTTTACATATTCCCTGAATAATGTCATCATCCACAAAATAGAAAGAACCTTCACAAAGAGTGACAAAAAATTCAAAAGAAAAAAAAAAAGGAAGGAGGGACAACGGCCGGAATAAAGTTGCCATTTCTCTCCCTTTTCACTCATCGACATCTTCCATTGGTCGGCTTTTATGAAGTGCGCACGCACGACACGGAAAAGCGATAGACTCCGCGTCGCTTTTGAGGACGGAGGGGCCAAGTTTTGTCGTCGGCCCGTTCGAATGGCGCCCTTTTTTCCCTCGGCAATATCGATCGGTTTCGCATCGGGGAGTCGTCGGACGAAAATCAAAGCGCGCGCGCGCGCGCGCCTCGGGAAAAACTCGGGGAGTTTACCGAGAAAATGATACGATCGTTATATATATAACTTAACTCGGGAGTCTTTTTTAGTAGCCGGCAACTCGACGCCGGCTATTATGTGCTTTGAGGTGAAAGAGAGGAGAGAAAAAATTATTGGAATTGCGCCCGCGTGCGCCCTTTTTGCGACTTTATTGGTTTTCCGAGGTAAAAAATGGTGTTACTACCTCGGGATATAATGGGGGTCTGTTTCGTCGACAAAACGCCGAGATCTTTGGGCGGATAACGTTCAATGGGGCAGTTTATAGGCGGGGCGAAAGGACGACAAATGCACTTTTTACGCGACTTTACAAACATTTTCTTTAGTAGGCGATATATTTTACGGCTTTCTTTTCGAAGTGGATGCAAATGGAGACGTATTAAAATTAAAGAGATTTGAATCGTTTTAGTTGAATTTGAAAAAATGCATGCTTCAATATCAAAACTTTTTAATACTAAAGTACAAGGAAAAGAAGCTAATTACTCAAAGATTTTCTTCAAAATAAGAATAAGTTTGATAAATATGATAATTAATAAAAAAATCTTACCCCTTATATATTACATGTAATAGTTTCTAAATTATATAAATCCGACGAAGAGCAGTAAATTAAATACTTATTAGCGGAAAGCAAGATCGAAGCCAATAAAGTAAATAATGAGGGCTAATTTATTTGAAAAAAGAAATAATTAGAAAGGAGGTTAAGAACAGGTTGGCGAATTTTGTCGGCGCAATAAAACGAGGACGAGAAAAAGGAGAATCATTACACCCGTATATACACCGAGGAGGGGTAAAAGGAAAGGCTAGGTTACGAAAAGCAAGCAGGACGTCGATGTGAAATATTGCACGAGCCATATTTTTTCGAGTATACTAACATGCAATTAGGAAGTAGTTGCATCGGCGCTTTTTTAATGACTTTTTAGCCGGATTAAGCGCCTCCGCCCGGCTCTCCTCGGGCCGCGCAAATTCTATCCCATTAAGAAAAAAGCCGCCCGTAAATCAACGTCGCTCGATCATTCCCGGCCTTGGAACAAAAGATAACGAAATTGGATGTAAGTAATGGGGGTAAACCAGTGTACGCTCCGAGAGAGAAAGAGAGAGAGCTCCCCGGACACGTATATTCGCGCGGATGAAAGATGCCGGTGGAGAGAGAGAGAGAGAGAGAGAGAGGAGAAAAATTCTAATGGTCGACATTACTAATAACGAATATACATCGGAAGGGCGTGTCGAGTGCTGCTTGGTCTATCCGAAGGTGGGAGGAGCCTTTTCGTGCCTGTATTTGCGTTAATGAAAGAAAAACAGTCGGCGATGTTAACGGCGTCGCGGACGAATACGATATTACGATTATTTTTTTACGATTATTTCGGCGAATACTCGTAAAAAAAGACTAATTCAGACGGTGCGCGAGGCTGTCCCTTTTTCGCTCGAGCGAACGTGCGAGCTAGTTAGGGCGCCGCGACTCTCGGTGCAGTCCCGAAAAAAAAAGGGCCCGGCGAGCGGCCATTTCCATGCACGCACACAATCCTTCGGGGGGCGGCCGAAAAATGCGCGCGTTCGCGCTCTCGTCCGTCTCTCGCGAAGCGCGCATAAAAGCGAGAAGAAGCGGAGTTTCTTACGGGCTGCGCGCGCGAGGCGGCTCTAAAAGTCTCGGCCGGGTAATAACTCTATTTGCCGGGCCGAGAGACGCAGTTCTCTCTCTCTCTCTCTCTCGCTCTGCCTCTCGGCTTTATATGGGAAACTAACTGTGCCGTCGTAACACCGTGCAATTAAGTTAAACAATTGCCTAGACCTCCATAAACAAGCCGGGGCCCCGCGCAACGACGCACGCGTACAAATCATCGCCCGGCGAGGAGAGCTGCCTGGGCTGTGTACGCCGAGAGGGACCGGACGAAGCGCGAGCGCGGCCGAGCCTTCGAGCCCTCTATTTTTTTTCTTTTTCTCTCGCGCTCGTTGCGCGCGGACGCGTGTAGCTTTCGGTGTACACGATCATTTCGACGATAAATCGACGGACGACGGAAAAATGCCCGAAATTTTTCTGAGCTCTCGACGCTCTCTCGAGCGCGTCGGGAGTGAGGGATCGCGCGCTGATTCGAGATAAGCGCCGGGCTGCGACAGCGGCCGAGAGCTTTTCTGGGCGTAATGTAAGCGCGAAGGGTATAATACCTGTTTCGAGGTGGTTAATGCGCAAGTTCTCGGGTTAGGCTGAGGAGACTGCGGCTCTTTTCTACGGTGTATTCAATTGAGAACTAATTGCAAGTTCGGAAAAGTTGTAACATTTCTCGTGGTGAACGTGATAGTTGAGTGAAATTTTTGTAAAAAAGCAAAAATATATTTAGTTTAACAAAAAAAATATTATTCAATGATTGAGTATTAAATGAATGATACCAATGGAACTGGTACCTTGTGTATATCTATCTCTAAAAGTCAATATATATCAATTATTAATAGAAACGATTTCAACTTACGGTTACGGCTTGGCATTTATGCCACTACAGCGGTACATTGGTGGCAACTGAAAGTAATGTATGATATTTATATTAATAAATTGCAAGTATTAAATATTATAGTGTTTTTAAAGAAAAAAAAACGGGAAAATATTCCTAAAATAAATTTTCACCTTCAAAATTTGGCAAATTTGCAGAAAAAACTTGAAAGTTCCTCCGAAAAATGATTCCCAGCGCGAAGCAAACACGTCAGCAAACCCCGAAACCACGAAGAAAAATTGACGCGAGCTCAGCTGCGTCGCCCCGAAGAGCCAAAGCTCGGCGCAGCCACACCTGACCGATTAAATTCCCAAATTATCCCCCCGATAACGGCTCGGCCGTAAAAGTCGCGAACACCTCCCAAGGCAAGGGCTCATGCTAATCCTCTCGGCGCGGTTTTCACGCCCGCGCGCGCGCGCGCGCGCATCGCTCCATTCTCACAATTACCGGGAGATTATTTATGCCCGATGTTCGGGAAGTTCGCGCGGCAATAAATAAGGATAATGGCCCGGACCATTAAGTCGATACACACACTCGCCGGTGATATTTCCCGGAGCGCGCCCCGCTCGGCCCCTCCGGGCCCCGTGTTCGCTCGCGCCCACGGATGCCGAGGTTATTATCGCGCGATCCGTCAAACGTCCCGAGCGGGACGAGAGAGAGAGAGAGAGAGAGAGGCCGATTTTCGATTTGTTGAAAATGAGGCCTCGCGTTACATAGATCTCGGCGTTAAGGTCTGATGGTATTGTTAGGCGTCCGCGGGATTCGAGACCCGGCCGCTCGCTCTTTTAGCGATTTATCGTTATTGCTCGGGTATTGCTCATGTACGACGTTCCGCGCAATATCGCCTTTCTTTATGGCATTGCGAAGTGGGCTTTCTTTCCAATCTTTTGCATTGCTCCCCTCTGTTTAGATGCGGGAGATTGGCTCGATTGATTTTTTTTCTCGTTGTTACCGTGGAAAACTCTATTTTTTTTAAAGATTTCGAGCTAGGTGCAATTATTATGTGGCATCGAACGTAAAATTCGGGCAAGTAATTACCGCTTATCCTTTTGTATTTTATTTGAATAATTTTTCAAAGGATTTTTAATTAATGTTAAGAATTTCATGCGTTACTCCTCGAAAAGAAGCATATTAGCAAAAATTACTGCAATCGTCAGCAAGTCAAGGACAGTCTCTACAATATTTTATACAATAATTTGCTTCAAATTACGTAATTTTTAGAAACAGTTCGAAAATTTATCGCCAAAATTGTTAAACGTGTCAAGTTACAGGCGAGAATAGTAATTTTTCTTAAAACGCTTTTCTCCGTGTATGATTTATATCCTACGGTGTGCTTTTATTGCGCATAATTATTGGGAATTAAAACAATATGCTTTTGTCTCCTAGAGAAAGTTAAACATTTAAGGAGAATTAGTCATACTCCATTGTTCAACTAATGTATTCAATTATAATTAAAAATGTTAAAAAGCAGTACTACAAATAGTTTTTAAAATTAAAAAGTGTATTGTTACAATATTGATATCTCATTTAAAAAAAACTTTAGGCTTCAGAGAACACTGAATACCAATGATGTCATTGCGCATTATCATAAAATAAATAATTTTCAGTGGAAAGCAGTGGCTTTCTCAGTATAGCAGATTTTTTTCTATACTGAAAAAAATTTGGGCTGGCAGCCATACGGCGCTGTAGGACCAGGGCTCAAAAGATACCAAATTAACGGAAATCTTAATATAGTGCAGATATGATTCAACTTTGGAAACTAGAGACTGCAATGTTTCGTTCAATAATAGCATTAATACAATTGTATATTATAAGAATTGTGAGAAATATAATATTAGAGATTCTATATACGTGGACTCCCCGATACACCGATACTCTTAATTAATTCAACTTTGACAGTTCCAACATTGGAGCTCTGAGAGCTTCAGTGCTGAAATTGCATGAGTATATAGTCTAATGCTGTAGTCATGCAATTCAAAGAAAATATAGTTTATGATATAAGCTCGAGTTTATCGTCCGAGCATAGTACATTTTTGCACTTGTATAATGTAGTATTCCTAAACAATTTTTCTCCGTATAAGATACCATAAACTTTTTGAATATGGGCCCTCAAGTATCTGCAAAGTTATTTTTTGCTTTACCTCCCAAGATGCGTAATGTACTAATTTTATACGCTCTGCATCAACGCATGGAGGTCATCCACATAAAGAATATACTGCACACCATTTCCCAAGACCTCTCACACATCGTTAATGTAAAGACAGAATAACAGGGGACCCAAGACTGAACCCTGCGTTACGCCGAGGTTTACGGGTAGAGACGGCGATTGACCTAGAGATCTTGTTTTAACAAGTTGTTCTCTACCCCTTAGAAAAGAAATAAACCATCTGAGCGCAGCCCTGGATACTCCCACTTCTCTGAGCCTCATCAGCATGCGGGTGTGAGAAACCTTATCGGACGCCTTACTGAAATCAAAGAGAAGAAGTTGTGTGATCTGTCATTGATCCATGGTATGCCGAATGTCCTCCGTCAGTATCAGTATTGCTGTTTGTGTAGAGTTGTGTTTGCGAAACCCTGCCTGGAGTGGATCGAAGATGTTGTACTGATCCCGATGTTTCATAAACTGCTGATGCACAATCTTTTCCAGGACCTTCGACAGAAAGCTCAGTATTGCTCAGAATTGCTATAGGCCAAAAATCAGAAGCGGAAGTTGGAGACACTCGCTTTTTGATAGGTAGCACATGAGCCCTCCTCCAGAGGTCCGGGAAGATACCGTGCACGAGGGAGGCGTTGAATATGCTTACCAGGTATAGTCCGATGGTAGGGATAGCTTTAACAATAATATTCTGTGGGATGTCATCCTCGTCCACTGCCTGAGATGAGATATCGCTAAGACGATGTCACTCAAGTCAACAGGTTTAAATCCGAATTCCTCCTCAGAAGTACAGGCGAGAATGTCATGTATATGCTTGTCCCTATTTGGGTCACTCTGGATGGATATGCCCGCAAAGTGTCTGTTCAGCTCTTCTGGCGTAATGCCATTCAAATCCTCCCCCTTGGAACGTAGCAACTTGAGCCTATGCAGTTCATTCCAAATATTGATGTTTTCCAAGGCTGTTATAAGCCTTTCGGGATAATAATTTTTTCGCGCCTCAGTGGTCTTATGTTCTAGCTGCTAGATCACGCAGTCTAATGAACTCTCCATGCAGGATTTCGCTGTCTGTGCGTTTGTATCGTTTATATGACGCGTCCCTCTTTCTGTACAGGGCCGTGATCTCAGAGCCAACCCATGGGAGGCGCTTTTTCGTATTCTTGGCTGGCCTTAGTGGAGCTAATTGCTCTACAACCTCCATTAGACTGGATCTGTAATGAGATTCTCTCCTCACCCTACAGCGACACCACAACTTCTCCTAGAAAGTCAAAAATAAAGTCAGAAAGGAAAATGTATAATGGAAAAAGATTTGATCAATTAATTGTAAGTTAGAGCACATGAAAAAGAGAGCTAAGATACAGAGACAGAAAGAAAAGTTGAGATGTTCAAAGGGCATCGTTATGCTACAAACTCTTAAATTTGTCAGAGCCATAACTTTTGCTAGGATTAAGTTAGGATAAGGGTTAAGGGTGAAAAAAGTTCGTATCAATTTATATTAATATGGAAATGAAAATCAGAAGGATCGGTTAATAAACATAAAAATTGGCTATAAAAACCTGTGGCCAAAACTGAGACTATCAAAGCCAGGTTTAACCACCGCTTCAGTTAGAAATTAATCGCGTTTATTTTTATTTATTTTTGTCTTGCGTCCAGTATTCTTCCCAGGTCGGTGTTGAATGTTTCACCCCCACACTTACCTGCACGCAAACACACACTCGCTCATCTACACCCAATCATTAACCCCCCCCCCCCACAAAACAAGTACGCACACATTCATGAGCCATACTGACCCACTCTCCCCTTTCACATTCATTCACTTCCACTCAGTTGAAAACATACACCTACACAATACATGCCCACTATAAACCATTCTCACTCCCAAGACACCCCCACACGCATTCAAAGGCATCCACACATGCATAACCGCGCTTATCCTCACACACACACACACACACACACACACACACACACACACGCACGCACTCATTCGCACCTTTACCCGCATACGCCTATTTTCTTCTTCTTTGATCATCGTCCTTTCTAAGTTTCTTCAAAATTTCTGCTGCATAGTTGCTAGTTGCAGACCATCCGTCCTCTGTTTCTCCTCAGTTTCTCTGGCCTGAAGATAGCACTCCGATTCTTCCCTCTCTTACTGGTATCGTGGGCAGTCGCAAAAGACATGCTCAGCATCTTCTTTTACTTCCAAACATACCGGGAAATATGGACAATCTTCTAATTTAAATCGGTGCAGGTACGCCCGGAAGCATCCGTGCTCGTTCAAAAACTATGTTATGTAGTAGTTAACTTCACCGTGTCTTCTGTCAATCCAATCTTGTATTCTTGGAATAAGGCGATGTGTCCATCGTTGCTGGCATCCCATCGTCTTTGCCCCGCATCCAATGTCTGCTTTCACGCTGAGTCCCAGATTTCCTTTCGGGTGCTATCGTTTAGTCATTTCTTCCATTCAAAAATATCCTTTTTCTCTATCGCCAGAAGGTCAATTGGCGGCATACCTGCTATAATATATGTGGCCTCCTCTGATACCGTGCGGTAAGCAGAAGCGACCCTCAATGTACTTTTCCTATGCACTCTCGATAGTTTAAGTGAGTAGAATTTCACCAACATGGCATTTGTCCATATTGGGATTCCGTACAGCATAATCGACATGGTTACACTGGTTAAGAGTAACCTTCGTTTTTGCGTTGGCCCTACTACGTTCGGCATCAATTGTGATAGAGCAGCGCCAAACTTTGCTGCTTTCTCATCCACTGTGGCAAGGTGTGTGTGTGTGTGTGTGTATATACGCTTGGATGTCAGCTTCTACTGAACGGATTTTCATCTTTAACGACTCATTTTTAATTTGCTTTTTTTGTGATGGCGGCAAAAAAAATCTTTTTTTGTTTAGTTTATTTGTTTTCGTTTTATCGTAAATTTTCGATTTTCGAAAAATATAATTTTACTTTTTTTTAATGATAATATTGAGATATTTCAATGGAACAAAGACCATTAAGAGCATAAAAATACCTATAATTTCAGAGAAAAAAATACTCTAGCTCTTATGGTTCTTGTGTAAATTATCAACTGCTCTGAAGAAATTTTTGGAAATTAATAATATATAGAGGCATAATCTGTAAAAATTCCAAGCCATTTGGTCAATTCGTTTTTGAATAAAAAGCTGAAAACTGAAAAAAATAAGTTTTCTATGTCCAACGATTATGGGAGTAAAAAGGCTTTAATTGACTAGAAATTTTGGGGAAAGGTAGATCTTTTGTATGTTCAGAGCTGTATAGTTTTTCAGCTTACAAAACTTATTAGTTCAAAAGATATTAATGTTTTATTTTATTTTTTTTAATTTTTTGAATAGCTGTATCTTAGTGAATAATAGTTCTTTTTCAATGATCAACCACTTATTTTTTTCGTCTTTAACTAAACTTTCAAAATTAAAGTTTTTGTTTTATAACGATTTTAAATTATATATGGTATCGCGATTATATATACATATAACAGTATAGTCATATTTTTATTATTATTATTACATTAGTTTGAGCAATATAGTTCAAATCAATATAAAAAATTACTTTTCTTTGACTAATAATTACTAGAGAAAATTCAATTTACTTGAAATTTTGTGAAAAGGTAACACCAGGTTAAAATGACCTTTTTGCTCTTATATTGAACATTATATTTTGATACGTCTTGTACAAAGCTTGATGTATCACATGCATTTTTATTTATAAGTTTGTGCGAAATCGGACTTTGCGCATGGAGTTTCCAAAATTCTGTATTTAGAACTTAAATATTCCAATAACAGAATTTTTATTTAAATTTTGTTAGCTGCTCATTAAATTCTAAAAAGGACACAGAAAAATAAATTAATATTAATTAATTAAATATCGAATCAGCTAATAACTTTTTGTAAGTTGAAAAGCTTAATAAAAAAAAAATAAATAAATATGTATAGAATAGTTTGAAATTATGTTGAAATTGATTGTTTTAACGAATCTCAGAGATAATATTAGAAGGATAAATTAGTTAGGAAGAAGCTAAGTGCCAATGAATTGGCAGTGGTTTTTTTTTCAGTGTACGCGCCAACTGCAAAAGTTCCTCGAGCGAATAAATAAAAAATCTCACAATAATAAGAAATCGCAAAAATACTAATAAACCGAGCAGACAAGCGAGAGGCAAAACAAAGAAAAAAGCAATTGGACTCTGCCTCATCGGGACGCGATAAATTTGAGCTTGAAGCTACCGAGCTGATATCTTAACAGTAAAGATAACCCCGGCTGTATTACAGGCTCATTAGTGTATCTCTCCTCCTTTTGGTCGCGCGGTAACTTTATTACCCGGGGAGACACCTGTCCGGTCAGCCCGGGAGAGAGTATATATCTCGAATTCGAAGTAATACGCGATCGCCAGCACGATAAGCGGAGAGGGGAAAAAAGGAAACGGCGCGCGGCCAGGCTAGAACAGATGTAATAACTCGAGGGGGGGAGAGGAGGAAGGCGCGGGGACCAATTTAGTCCGCGCGAAATGAGTCTGGACGCTTGGGTGTAAAATTTTCGTTCTCTTATTTCGCGTATAAACGGGGATTTAATGACGCCGATAGGCTTGGCTTTTTATTGCAGCTGCCGAGCTCTTTTAAAGTTGATACTGCCAGAATTAGCGCTGCCGAGAGGCTAATTTTCGGTTTCTCCGGATGTTTCCAATCGATATGGGAATACAAAGTAGCGGGCCTGAATTTTCGGACTGGGCGAATCGGCGAAATATGCAAAGTGCGCACGATTTCAAAAAGTGCGAAAAAAATCCTCTCTCGTTTCGGTGAGAAAATTTGCGAATAATTTTACTTTTTATAAGCGTTGATGTGCGAATGCAGTTTATTAGGTAAACAATTATAAATAATTTATTAAAGTATACTGTTTCGTAAACCGCCGAATTCGTATTTTAAAAGGCGTGCGTAATTTTAACATTTTTCCAAATTTGAATTTTAAAATTACGGTAGACGAGTGTCTTCTATAGGCTTCTTATCAAACAGCCAAACACCGGCCGAATATCAGCGCAAAATTATAATCTCATTCCTCAGCTCGGAAGCCAGGCGTCGGATCCAGCTCCACCGGAGACGGACAAGCCCTTGGAAGGCTCGAGTCCTATACACACGCGAGGCGCAGCCTCGTCGCGAGAAAAGGAAGGAAAAGGGGGAGAGAAACGCGCCTCGAGAGCGAAAACGAAAGGAGTCGGAGAGCGATAGGCTGCTGGTGCAGAAAGGCGCGAGGGAGAGAGAGAGAGAGAGAGGAACAAATGAGTACGATGAGTTACGACTCGACGTAAATCTCGGGCTAATGGTTGCCTAAACGCGAAACCCCGGCGCTGCCACGCATCGCGTCCGCGCGCGCAGGTATATAACCGAGGCGCTTTTATGCCGCGCGGCGAGAAATTTAATAATCCGACTAATGGCCTCGCCTACATTTATTATTGCGGCGCGCCAGTTTTCGAACGCCGGTAATAATAAGCCGCTGCGCGCGCGCACGGGAATTTGCGGGGGATCGATCGACCGCGATGCTCCCGGCAACGGGGGAGATCGATTCGCCCTGCACCTTACCCTCCTTGTCATCGGGTCTTTGAGGCGCTGAATTTACGTTGGCTGCTCAACGGAGGTTTATCCGCTGTACGGGTGTTTTACGGATCCGCGGAGAACAAGACGAGAACTTTTATCTTTTTTTTTTCTTTTTTTTTTTAATTAAGAATCGAGTTTTATACGCCTACATTTTTAGAAATACTGAAAACGTTTTCAAAATAGTCAATGGAATATCAAAGAACTTCGCCTCTAACATTCTTCTACGGATAAATATTTCCTTATCGATTCGAAAAGCAGTAGTTATTAATAAATCGTATTATCGAAAGTCAAGCCGGCCGAAGGAATTTCCGGGCCCGGCGTAAGATCGGCCCGCGGCCATCATTAGATCTCTCTCCCTCTCTATTTATGATTTTTTACGAGCGCGGAGAGGCCACGGAAGAGACCGGAGACCGAGAGAGGGAAAGAAGCAGAAACTCGTCGTAATAAATATGGTGGCATTTTGGAAACTATCCTCCTCTTAATGGGCCTCTTAGACCGTTATTAAATTATAAATTATGACAATCTCGTCTCCGCATTTAATGAACCCGACGGTTTTATGCCGGCCGTCAATTTTTGCCCCCGGACACCTACTACATCGACGAGACATCCGCGGCTCCTCGAGCCAACGAAGCGTCAATTCGCCGACGTCGGGATTTCCGGAGAATTATATCGCGCGCCCGAGAGAGTGGCGGAGCTAGCTTTTTGTTTTGCGCTCTCTCGCTAAAGACTGCCGCGCGCCGGAGTGCGAGTTATATTTTATCAATGAAATATATCGCTCGCGTTCGCACAACGTCGTTACGCTCGGGTGCTTAATTATCCGAGATTTTAAAGCGCGCCGATATATCGTGACGTCAGTAAAGAATCGTCGCGTAAAAGCGACCTCGAAGCGCGGACTTTCTCTTGTAAAACTTCGCTCGGCCGAAGCTGCGAACGATAATTTATGAGAACACGTGTAATTTGCGCGTGAAGTAATTAAACGCGGTAAAATGCTGATTTATAAAGCAGATACACATATACATATATATGCGTTTGTAAGCCGCTTAAAAATCGTTCGACATTCGCGTTAATAAAGTGAAGAATTTGAAATCAAAAAGCGTGTATATCGGTTACAGCATTCTAAAGTGAGAAGGAAAATTTATTTTATTCGTTTATACGCGATTTAATTTTCACGCAGGTAACTAAAAGCGCATAAATCAGAATAAATACCGAAGGCTAGTTTACAGGAAATAGTCTCCAAATGAGTCAAATTGACTGGTTTCTCCAGGTATCTATATGATCTCCTATTTAAGAATCCCTAATGTGACCATTAATTTAAAATTTTGAATTCTATGAATTTATAAAATTTCCGCAAGAATACGGGATAATATACAACTTTGTTGTGTCAATTTTTAGATACCAAGTAATCTCGAAAGTGACATTAATCACAAAGAAAGTCCAAGATTTATAATGCAAAAATTTCACAAGCGTAATTTAAATTATAATATTTTTCGAGCAATAAAGAAGAAGCGTTGAAAAGCTACGTTCTTAAATTTATTTAAGCCACATTGTAAATAACATTCGACTACAATCATCGGAATCATAAATAACGCCGAGCAACATTGGATAACCGCCGACGACGGTATTAAAATATTAATTTAAATGATAATTGAAGATAAAGTAATAATTTTCCTCCGCTCACTTTCAGTCTATATATAAAACAAAATCGCCCGAGAAAACGGAGAGCCGTCCGTTAATTAATTAATCATCGGGGCGCGCAACAGTTATCCGCGTGACGTGCTCCTCTCGTGACGCACAAATAACGCAATATTCAAATAACTCGCAGAAAACGAAGAGGGATCATCCGCGCGAGAGCACGAAATAATTAATAAAAAAAGAAGGAGAAGGTTGATTAATCGCTTCTCACCGAATCCCCCCGGCGAGGAAGCGTCGCTTACAAACGAGCCATTTACAAACCCGTTCGCCGCGCCACGAAAATGACCGCTTAATTAATGAAAAACCCCGTCGAAAAGAGCGGCAGCAGCGGCAGCAGCAGCGGCAGCAGCAGCGGCGGCGTCGAGACAATCAATTTCGACAAAATATATCCACTCGCGGACGCGAGTCGGTTTTTCGAGAGGCGCGGAATTTATAGGCCAACTCGACTAGCCGATATCGCCTCTCTCTCGCGCGCCCAAAGAGCAAAGCTCTGCCCCAGAGAGGCTCGTGATGGTCCCCGCTCCGGCTTTTAATCCGATATCTTCCCACGTGGCGCCCCGCGGCGAGCCGCGCAAGCGGCTTTATTAGCCGTCAATTGTTTGTTCAACATTCCCGAAAAACCCCGTAAACGTTCGGGCCCGGAGTCCTCGGGAGATTTACTGCGCCCGGGGCCTTAAAATGGGCCCCGAGAGCTCTCTCTCTCTCGCTCTTTTTTAGCTTCGCCGAGAGAGAGAGAGAGTTCCTTTTGCGTTTTCAGAGAGAATACTGCCCTGCGGACGAGTTCTCTCTCTCTCCGTGGGCCTTGCAGATTCTCCGCGGAGCGCCGCGCGACGAGGCGACGTAAATATCAATGGGGACCCTAAGCGTAAAATCAAAAGCGAGAGTAAGTGCGCTTTTATGGACGCGGACGGGGATTGTTGGGAGGGCTCTTAAAAAGGCCAATTTGTAAATAGAATACCAATGCGGAGCTCGATGGAAATAATCATCAGAAAATCTGAGATGCGATTACAATTTTTTCTGATAAATAACATATTGCAATAACAAACTTTTTAAAAATCCAAAGTTTTACGCTTCGTAAATGTAAATGCACGAAAACTGTAAAACTAACTTTAAGGAATGAAGAAATCAGTAGCAAGCCGACCCGTAAAATTTAAGGATCGACTATTATCCAATAGCAATTCGCGGCAACAAGATGTAGGCCTGTATTACGTTAATCCTAAACAAAATTTTTAGCGCACCGAAACGACGCTCGCCCAATAAACTCTCATCAGCGCGATAAAATGATCCGGGCGGCGTAAATTTTAACGGCCCCCGGAGCTCGAGAGCGGAGTAATTGATTTCAGTTAGCCGAATGTAAGATCATAAAACGCCGAAAACCCGACGATCGCGAGGCCAATGAGCGGCCGAGGAACGATAATCCCCCCTTCCGCGGACTACCCGAACAAATTAAGAATTTAACGTGTATCGTCGAGTTATAATACAATCTTTTTATTCCGGGACGTTCGTTTTAATTTACCTGACTATTAGGCGGCCGTAAAATGGGCAGAGTCTCTCCTCGCAGGACGCGGAGAGGAAAGGGGAAGGAGGGGCAGAAGGAAGGACGAAAGGAGAGTAACAAGAACGCTTTTAAAGTCGAAGAACGACGCGGAGTAGCGGAGGTGACGTAAATTTGGCGGTCAATCTCGACTTTCGCGCCATTCGCGCGGCTTCATTAATTAAGCGCGGCCCCGCCAGTCGTATAAAGCCTATCGTAAAAGCCGATGGTTCAGTTTCGTGGAAACGGCCCGGAGAGGGAAGGACGAGAGAGGTGCTAGAGAAGGAAATAAAGCGGAATACGAGGAAGACGAAAAAATAAAAAGGGAAGGGAAAAAAGAAGTCGAGACAAAGCAGGCTTGGATTTATGTAACGAGGCAGTATTAGGGCCTTTTATCTTTATTTTTGTTCTCGAAAACGATGGTAATTAACTGACGTTTCGAACGAGTTTCTGTATTAAAATATCATTCGCGAAGAGCGTAATTTTTCGACAAGTAATGTAATTGTCTCAAAATCAATATTTCAATTAACCGCAGCCGCAACTTCTGATAAGCGATTCAGCTTCCAGAATTAGAAGAACGGATCTTCGAAAAAGGCGGATTCCCGAGGACGAGAACGTCGTGAATTTTGACATTACGGCGCTCCGGCCGTAAAACTCGAGCCGGAATCATCCCGCAAAATGTTCAACTTGTCGGCGCTAAATACACATACAAGCTCGAATCGGAAAGATAATCCCCGGGCGCAGAGCGTTTCTTTATTTCTGCTGGTCTCTCTCTCGCCGCTCGTTCCCCTTATCCGACATTGGTTGTAAACGCGGTCATTATCCCGACGAGGCTCTCTCCTCCGTCCTCCGCGCGGGGCTCTCTCTCTCTCTCTGCGTGCCGAGTGGGCAGGGCGTAAAACCCGAGCACGAGAGAGAGAGAGAGAAGATCAGATATTTATCGCGGATGAAAAGCCTTTGTGTTAAACAGTCTAATTTCCGAGTGAGTTATTATCTATAAAAGGTGTACGCGCGCGCGAGCGAGCGTGTGTAAGTGGTCAACCTCGCGCGGACGAGAGAGAGAGAGAGAGTTGGGGTAATATTCCCCCCCGTGCGCCGGGGCAGTAAAGAAGCATTTACGGCGCGAGAGCGAGGCTGCGTGTTTGTGCATCGGGACAAGAAGTGGCGAGAGGTTCTTTTGGGCTCGAGGAAGAGAGGTGAGGAGCTATTTGCTTTGGGCTCTTTACTCCTTTTCTTTTTTTTTTCTCTTTTTTTTTTGCCTCCTATTGCCGTGTTTATCTAGTAGTGGGCTTGTAAGGAGTAGCAAGTTTACAGGGAAACTCGGATACACCGACTACCTTGGTGGGCCCTCGAGGTATCGCTAATTTCTCGTTTGCGAATTTCGGTCGCTTTGGACGTTTTGGCGTAATGAGTTTTTGACCGTCGAAAATTTACGGAGAGTCGAGAAAAATGAAAATTTTAACGTCATTTTTAAATCGTAGCATAAAGTCATTCCTGTTTATGCAAAGCCGTAAATCTGCATTTTCATTAACTTACCTTACGATCTCTATATAATGGGAGATTCCCGAGTTTAAAACAATCGTATTTCAAGGAAAGTCGGCGTTAATTTTTTTTCTGCCACTATACGAATTCGAAAGATCATCAACGCCGACGGAACTTTCCTAGTTAACTTGAGTTAGTATTATAAAAACTCGGACATTAACGAAGCGCCAATAAAAGGATCTCGTGGCATAGTGGTCGCCTGAAAACTCGCGTCTGCGCGGGACGAAATCTCTTGTTTAGCGCGGGCAAACGAGTTTTGTAAATTCCGAGGACGACGACGGCGCGTTTCTCGCGCGAGAGCCTTTAAAACCTACTTACGCCGGGATGGGTGATTAAGGAAATTAAAGGACCTACAGGTCGTAATAAAGGCTTGGGCCATTTTTGCTTAATTTTAACGTATTAACTTTGAATTATGGGTGGGCTTTGAGTGATATTTTGTTTTTCGTACTTTGAGCGAAAATTTTATTTTGTTTTTAGCACCGCTTTTAGAAAAGAATTCTATTCTTTTTTTTTTAGCAGCACCCTTTTCCAGTCTGATGCTTATAAGAATATTAATTTTTTTAATACTGCTAACTAATCGCGACAATCTCTCTATCAAAATAGAATGTTACTTTAAATTTTTACCAATACACATAATGCTACCCTGGTAGAGATAAAAGTATCAAAATTGGCCAGGAAAGTAAAAAATAGGTATTTTTAATTCCTAGTTACCTAA
>JAWWML010000062.1:21492531-21503858 GCA_035047165.1 Ormyrus rosae
TTTAAAAGTCCGCCGACCATGAAAAAAATCGTTACATTAAAGTTAGTTAACTAGGAAGTAAAAATACCTTTTTTATAAGTAAAATTTTTGAAAATACCTTATAAATAGGTATTTAATGTTTTCAATCTCTACCAGGGACAGGGTTTGGAAATTTTGAGATGGATATAGTTGGTGAAAAGAGATTGGTCGACCATTTGGATGCAGAACTTAAATTTTTTTAAATTTAATTTAGAGTATAGCTTCTTCCATATGGGTATCAACGAATTACAAATCTATGATACAGATTTATAAGATTACAAAATCGCCTTACTTTGTGCCCAGTTGTAGAATTTACAACTAATTTTCCTCTGCTATAATTGCAGAATTAAAAGCGCAAGTTGCAACTGTTTTTACAACTAGAAAGATCTGGCTCCACTTTTAAATTTGTATGTTGAAAAAATAATACAAAAGAATATTACTAAAAATTCATTACTAAAAATTATTAGTCAACTGTTTTCTACTTTTCAAAGTTAATCGTCGGATTAACTTTGAAAAGTAGAAAACATCGTTACAATAATTCTGGAATGTAATAAGCAGCATCGTTCAAGTTAAGTTCTTCCTCAATTTTTAAAGTATCGCAAAATGCATGCAAATAAATTAATGACACGTTTGTCTCGGGGAGGGAGAAAAAAAAACGAAAGCTTTAAACCAATACGAACGCGCGCGTAAACTTTTTTTTCCCAACCGGAAGGGCGTAAATGCAGAAATTTCACCGAGGTGAGGTGCCATAACCATTTGAGCCTCTTGTTGCGGGGAACGAGCAAGAAAGTAAAGAGGACAAAAAGTCGTTTCGACGCGAAAAGAGAGAAGGGAATACGTTTCGAGCCAAAAAAAAAATTGTCTTATTGAATACGCGAGCATTTCGAATTTCCGTTTCGGCTGAAAAATTGAATTTTCTTTACGGTGTAATGAGATGTTTACGACCGCGAATGGGAATATTAAATCCCGCGGATGTTAAAAAGGGAAGCGTGGAAGCTATTGAAGTTAAACGTATGTAAATATATTATAGTGAAAAAAACGTCGTAAAAATGTTGATGCCAAAGAATGAGGTCAAACGGCTATTAAAAAAAAAATACAAAAAAAGATTATTGTGTCTGCGAAGTTGCGCAATAATTTGCCAATGAGACGAGAAAACATTTGTCACGTTACAAAAATGTGGAGCATTAAACCATAAATCTCGGGGAGTATAAAGTCGATTGCGTCGAACGTTCGTTCTCTCGCGACTTGTGTATATCGAATATACGCGCAGAAATATTTAATCACTTTAACACCCGGCGAACGATACGCGACTCTTTGCGCACTCAATGAAAACGGACTTACGATTTGTTAAATCGCCGCCGTGGTATCTTTTTCCGCCCGCAGCGCGCGATCGCGCGCAAAAAGTTTTTACAACATTCCTCGCTGCGTAAAGTGGCAATAAATGCATACTTAAATTTTTATTGCAGATTAAAATTTCACTCTTAATGTTTGTCTTCGTATATCCCGGCAATTATGCCGAAAAAAGGTAGGCAGTATATAATATACTAACAGGCCCAAAGAGAGAAAAACCGCCGGAGTAAATATATACGTAATAAAAAGGAGGTAGGCCGGAGGGAGCAAAAAAAAAAAGAAAGAGGAAGAAAAAAAAACAGCCCGATAGAGACGAGCGAGAGAGGAGAGGATGCGCACCGGGAGAACGAAGAGAGAGAGAGAGAGAGAGGGAGAGGAGGGTGGGGCGCGGAAAACCAATATGAAATTACCCTCTCGCTGACTCGCTCGCTCGCGCCAAATTGCAGGTAATAAAGTGGCCCGATAAACAAATGAAGCAACGCGAGCGAGCGAAACGAGGAGGGAGCGAAAGCTCGAAGGGGGAAGGGGGGGGGGAGGACGCGTACACACGCCTGGGTGCTCGGCGACGGACTGGATGGTGCACTCGAGAGTGAGTACTTTTCTCTCGGCTGCCTCGGCGATGCTCTCGCGTGCTTTCCTTCAGTTACGATTAAGCCCGCGAGGGGGGAAAGGGAGAGGGTAGTTTTTTTACCGCTAAACTTGTATATGAGCCCTAATGACGCGTAGAGCTGCTGTAATTGAGGATCGAATTTTGTTCTTTCCGACGGCCGAGTTTAGAGATAAATGCAAGGAGAGAGAGGTCGTTCTTATTATGTTATTAGGGGGGAATTTGTCTGCTTGCTCGGAAGGCTTACTTTGAAAAATGCTCTCCTTTTTCGGGCGTTCAATTATGGAAAAAATTTTTGAGTTTCTCCTTGGCTAATAACGGCATTACCGAGGCAAGCGATCTTTGTATTTGCGAGCCAAAGAACAAATTGGCAAATTTCTTAGGAAGATCGTTAAACACTTAAAATTATATACCGAATCGGCTGCTTTGTCGATTATGCAAATTATTAAAAATATTTTCCCTGCTGTGACGCGGCACACATAAAATTTATTTATCATCGTAGAGACATTCGGACGAAGTCGAAGGCGACAAGTGCCGCGAGATAAGAAGCAAAATCACCGCAGCTTAATTCACAAAACGAAATCTCGTTCATAGTTCGAAGGCAGAGCCTCGCGCAAAAAAGGGGCAAAAGCGGCCCGTTTACACGACACTCATAACGTAACTCAACCCGGCCGGACTCGGCGATCCGCCCCTCACAAATCTCAAATTTCATTACCCTCGCGCGAATAGCCCCAAAAGATCATCGATAAAGCGCAATATATTACTCGGCGAGCATTTAAAATTGCGAGAGCAGAGGCGCGCGCACACACCTACACGGATACTTAGCCGCGCGCGGTGTTACATACACACGGACGCGCGTATATCGGCGTGACGTTCGCCCCGCTGCGAGCGAGAAATCCTCCCACTTCCTCTCTCTCTCTCTCTCTCTCTCTCGGTGAGCCGCTGTCTTCTGCAGCGTCTCGCCGGGTAGTCCCTGGTAATTCCGCCTAATTAATGAACCGTTAGAGTCGCATCGGCACGCGATCCGAGTCTTACTCCTGGACTTTCCGCCGCGGTCGGCTTTGTATCCGGCGACTCGCTATTCGAGCTCTGAGAGGCGCACCGGTTCCTTTATCGGATATCTGCTTTGCGAAAATCGATCGCGTCCCGTGTTTTGGGACGAAAATCGCGAGCGTATAAATATATACAGTCTAATTATCGATTGAAATTTAAATTGCCGAAGAAAAACTCCGGCGCGTTATATTCACCCGAGAAATACTCGGCGCGTCTTCCCCGGTGAATTACTACTGGTTCGAGAACCCGCAGCCTCTTCATCCGTATTATTACTCCACTTCTCGCGCTCTCTCTCTCTCTCTCTCTCTCTCGGCTCTTTGTCCGTCTCCCGTTGAAGGGGCTCGTTATGCCGATGAGTTCTTGCCTCCGCCGCGGAACCAAAATGGCCGCCGCCGCGGAGCGCCGCGACTCCGGCACCTCGAGAGAGCCGGGCGCACTTTGCAGGTGGGGGTAATGACGCTCATCACCCGACAGTGTTTTGCTATACTAACACATCAGGGCGCTCCGAGGCCTCCGGACTTTGCCTCTTACTCTCTTTTTCTCTCTCCCGCTCCCCTCGCGCGCCTCCTCCTCCTCCTCCTCTTCTGTATATATACCTCTGGCTCTTTTATGCTGCCCACGAGGATATAATCAGATCTCATCTAACCGTAGGAGAGAGGGAGAGAAATAATGCTTGCTTTACTCTTCCTTGACGCCTCTGTACTCTTGTCTATTGTCTGCTCCTCTTTGGCCTTTAGAAGTTGCTTCTCTTAATCGTGTGGATATACGCTAACGTTTCGAATTAATTTCTTCTTCTTTTTTTTTTTAATTTAAATAATAGAACAAACGAATTGTTTATTGGAGATTTTAGATTCTTTTACGGACGTATAAATACAGTGCATTTTATTTTACATTTGATAATGAATTGCCAAATAGATTGTACGAGACAATGAATACATAATAAAGCAATATTCGGATTAATAAGTATGATAATTATCCGCTTAAAATTCATGTTTTACGTATTCATGATTGAAAATAACTCCAGCTTTTATTTTACATAGAATTTATAATAAGTAATGCAAGGGAAACAAATATCGTTTTCTCAATATTTATAGCTGTATATCATAATCATAAATTTCGGTTTCTAAAAATTGCGAACGCCAATAAAAGAATTAACTAGAATATCAATGAGGCCCCGGCCGTATATAGCATTTAAAATTATTCTTTATGCAATAAATCAGCGGTAAGAAGTCAACAGTGTTTGCGTTGTTAACAAAATCGTTCTCACAACAATCAACGTTACTCGCGCGAAAAAAAGAGACACAACTTGAGAAATGCAAGCAATCGCGGACAAGCATTTTCCCGAACAGCTTTTACGCTAACGGATTTATTATAATATTAATATTCCCGCACAATTGCATCTTATTTAACTTAATATATCGGATAAAATCGCTTATACTTTTCATTCCCATTCGGAGGCCTCCTCGAATTTAAAGCCCCGCGATAAATCACGCGCTCGATATCTCTTCTTCTCCGTCGTTTTTTTTTTTTCTCTTATTTACGCCCGGAGAATATAGCCTATTAATTTACACGACGGATTATTCAGGATGATAATATGCAGCTTAAATTGGAGCCGAGCCTCCGGTTGAATAACGAGGCGCGAGAGATTGCCCGCGCGTATCATTTTATTAGGACCGGATTTGCGTTGGATTTGAAGGCCCCGGCGCGCGATATCGTAAAATCAAGTTTGAACGTTAATGGAGTCGTTAGGCGCGGCGTAACGACTCGGCGAGAGGGCCCGAGGTCTATGATTACATTGTGACGATAGCATCGCCGGGCTCTCTCTCTCTCGGATTTTAATGAAAATTATTTTTTTTTTTTTTTTTTTAATAAAATTAAATTTCATTATCGAGCTCCGTAAGCGCCCCGTTTTACCTTTTCGCCTCGCGAATGCTAATTTAACGGGCTTTGTTTTTACGTTCTATGTACAATTTTCAATTGTACGGCGTCTTTGCTCGAGTGGACTTTGTTTTTTTGCGGATAAATATTGTCGAGCGCCGAGGGAGCACCTCGTAAACTGTACGCTTAATACGACGACATTAATCAAAGAATCTGTCAAAGCGGCCGTCGAATGAAACTCTCGTTATAATCGATCGCTCTCGAGGATTTCTCGCTCGAGGAGCAACGAGCAGACACACATCGAAGACGCGCTGAAAATCCCAGGGCCCGATAAAGCGTTTAATTACACCTCGAAATTACACACTCGAGCAAACGGTATAATAATCCACAAATCACGGGCCCACATTAAAAACACCTCCGTCCCGAGTCAATATTAACATTCCTAATTGAAAAGGCCGAAGAGCGAGAGAGCGAGAGAGAGAGAGAGAGAAAAAAAGAGAAGACGCAAGGAGAGAGGAGAAAAATCAGCGGCGCGAAAGGGGGATTATAACCGGAGCCCGGTGTGCGCGTCGGCCGATGGTTGTGTGCGCCGTGTGCGCCTTCGGAATCTCATCGCGCGCCGCGCAAATTGATAGTTCCGAGTCTCGAAGTTATAGCGGGCCGTCGGGCCCCGCGAACACGTCGCAAATCAAGGCCCCGCGCGCGATCTCTCGCGACAAAACGCGCGTGTACGCACTCGAGTACTTACACGCGCGCGGGACGAGCGCACGATAAAAAAAAAAAGAAAAAAGAAAACGGCGAGAAGAGCTGCCCCGAGAGTTATAATTACTCGGCTTATAAATTACGAATCTCTCTCTCTCCCCGCCGGAGATGGTAGATAAGCTAGTTCCTCTCTCCTTCTCTCTCTCTCTCTCTGCCTCGCGTTCCCGATCTCGAGAGCGAGTCGCGAGAGGATGGGTAATGTGGCCGATAAATTTCGAGCAATTAAATTTTCCCGCTAAATATTGCCATCGGGGGGCTGGACGCGACCTGCATTCTCAGCGTCCGCGCGATGATGCGGAGAGCTTTATGTTTGCGTTTGCTTTGAGTAACTGGCGACTAATTGGCGCGGGTTATTTATCGGGTTTTGCCCGGACGAGCCCGAATGAATTACAAGCGCTGCGACTGCCTTTTGGTTATACGAGGCGAGGCAGATTAGTAAGAGAATTTGTTACCCCGTGCGTTTAAGAGTCCTCAAAGTGAATATCATTGGCTTTGATCGCCGCGCAGATGTATAAAACAGTCGTTATCCGTTTCAAAATTTTATACGTCCAATTGCGTTCGAAACGACTCCCTCGTAAATAATAAAGTACGTTGCGCCGGTTTAGAAACTGTATCGAGTTTCTCGAGCGCTGCTTTTCCGCAAAAAAAAAAAAAAAGAAAAAACGTCGAGAAGACCGCTCTATTAACGCGTTTAGGGACGCGTGGCCGGGGACGATATCTCCGCTGCTCCTCGGATAAACCCTGGGAGCGGTTCGCCCTCGCTTCTCACGGGCTGCTGGCGGGGGAAACAAAGCCGCGCATCGCTCGCCTCTCGGATGATGCACGAGGTGTGTTTAGGCGCGCGATAGTGACGCGTACGCTTGCGCGCATCGGCCCTCTCTCTCTCTCTCGCCACGGGAGCCGCTTCCAATCCTTCTCCCTCTCGCGCGCCGAGAGAGAGAGGCCTTAACAAGGAGGATAGAGCCGTCAAAACCGCAGGAGGCCTCGAGAGGCAGCTCTCGAGGAGCGCGCGACCCCCCGCCGCCGCCTCGGCCGCGCTCGGCCATCTTGCCTTTTATTAACGAGAAAGTCTGCTCGGCCCGGCGCCGTATCTCACTCCGAAATTCTCGCCGAGCCGATTTCTCTCCTGTCGCTCTCTCGGCCGGGGCTCTCTGCGCGCGCGCGCGCGAGGAAGCTGCTTTGTCTACGGCGCGCGGGGGCCCCTCTCGAAAAATTCATTAGGGTCTCGCCGGTTAATGATTGGCCTGATCCGCTACCTCGACACCTCGCCGAGAGTCTCTTCTCTCTGGGGTTCGAGCCTCTTTTTTATACACTGCGACCTTTTGCGGTTTTTTGCCCGCCTCGCCGCCTCGCCGATTGGCCGAAATGGATCCCGGCGGCGAATAACAGGGTTCGGAGCTCGTTTTGCAAACAATTATTTCCTCGGACGGTTTGCTCTGTTAATTAGCTGCTATTAAAGTCTATTAATTTACGAAAGGAATGTTTCTCGGGTTTTAATGATGTAATACGTGAAATCCTCCTCGGGGCCTATAAATTTTTTTCTTAATGGCCCGAGAGGCTTTAACGTAGCGAAATTAATTTTTTTGATTTACTGTCGTATCCTCTTCTTTTTTGGTCTATCAAGCTACCATAGGATTATCTATTTCTCTCGAAAGAAGCGCCTGTGTTGTTGGACAATCTACAATTCGAACGGCTTAAAATTAATTCTTTTTTTCAATCTCGGATCCTAACGAATTGATCGAAGAACTTTAGATATTAACTTTCTTACATTGTTTACTTTTAAATTTATTTCACAAAGATGATCATCTCGGACCTTAGGCGAGCGATCCCTCATTTTCCCGACACAATGCCTTCGGTCCTAATAATCCGAGTTATATACTTTGCACCCAAATGATTCAGGTAACCAACCTCTCCTGGCTCTTTTTCCCCGACTTTCTACCGCAGCGGGGTTATAAATCTTTCCCAATGCCGATTCCAGGTATTTGTTACCCGTTGCGCCGCTTCCCAGTCAAGTGTGATGATGATCCCCCGGCTATTAATTATATTCATTAACACTCTTGACTTGAAAACCCAGAGATTTCTATCTATCGTCTAAATGATCTCCTCCCGAGACTATATTTGCCGCGCGGTTACGGCTCTATTCTCTTGGCTCATCGGCGGCGTTAAGTTATATACCGTTAGTCGGACGTTCACTTTCGCTATTTTGAGTATCGGAGTAGCGATATTTTCCATCGCGTCTCCATTTGCAGTGCAATATCGTGTTGCAGATGCACCGATCGATTTAATACCCCATTATATTCTACCTTTTGATTTAATTGTAACGTGAAATATAAATTGTACAAATTTTCAATTTCTCTTTTTCGAAGTCTCATGCATGCCAAATACAAATTTTCACGACGAAATTAACGAGCAAAGCAATTTTCAAACCTAATAGTAATTAAAGACGAGCGGCGCTCGAGAATTGATTAAAATTCGCGTTGAATCGAAACGACATGGCATTACGTAATGAAACGGGTACACTCTAAAATCAGCGAGAGGTTTAACTATAATTCCGTCACTTACCGCGATCGAGCGGAAAACGAGAAGAAGAAAAAAAACGACAGAAAAATACTAACGACGCACTCGAATCAATTAGGAAAAAAGCGAGCCGCGAAGAGGGAAAAAGGAATCGAACCGCCGCACGTCGATGCTAAAGAAGCAGTTTCCAGAACCAGTATCGCGTATGCATAGCACGCGGCTCGTCGCACTCCGAGCCGAGCTAACAAGCCGAGATTTATACAATACCACGGGCATGCGTTCCCCCCTCTCCTCCCCCCTCCTTCGTCGAGCGCGGCGTATATATTTTTGTTAATATAAATTTTACTTTATCGCCGGGCCGTTTATGCGGCGATCATTGCAAATCTTAAGCAGGATCGCGCGGAATATTTCACATCCCTGCGCCTCTCTCTCTCTCTCTCCCTCTCTCGCTCTCGCATAGCGATTCAATCGCCGCGTTTTACAAGCTCGAAGATTTCTGCCGCGCGGCCGACGTTTACTGCGTGGAAATTGGAGAAGTCCGCGAGGAGAGAGAGAGAGAGAGAGAGAGGAGGTGAAATTTATGCGGAACGTTTAAGTAACGCCTCGGCGCGGCCGACGCCTACGCCGGACGAGCCGGCGAGCACACGGGGCGTTTCGTCAAAGTGTGTACTCTCTCTCTCTGCCCGCCGGACGGTTTATAGCGTGTGTGCCCGCAGAAACGGACTCGCCGCGCGCTTTTTTGCACCCCGGCGACTGTGTGTCCTTGTAAGCGGGGCCCCACCCTTTTTTTTTTGTTTTTTTTTTTAAGCGAACTCGCTTTTAAATTAGAAGGCTGCTTTCGCCGGGATTAATGAGATTCTTTTTTGTTAAAAAAATCCGGTGCGCGACTGTAATTCAATGCAACACTCGAGTAAACATCGAAGCCATGCTTTGTTCGAAGAACAATCTGCTGGTTGCATCGGCGGCGGAGGCAATAAAAAAGGCATCCCGAATTTCGTGAAAACTCAATTAAAAAATGAGGCACGTATCGAGTCACTAATATTCTACATTTACGACTAAACACACAATAATCATTAAGCGGCTTCCCCGAAAGGCTCCCATAAATCCTCCCCTCCGCCGCGGTGTGTGTGTGCAGCAGGTATACACTACCGAAAACCGACCAAAAAAAAAAGAAAGAGGGAAAGGAGAAAAACAGCGTCGGTAGGTGAGAAAGCTCGCATCTCCCGAAATGAAAAGGTAATCTAGTCGCCAAACACGTTTTTAAGCGGAGCCCACAATTCTCCGGGCGGCGGCGCGAGTCGAGCCGTGCCTCGGAGCGACGACTGACGGCTCCCCGCAATGGGACCGCAGATCTCCCTCGGGATAGAAGACGACTCGGTCCTATTCAGAATGTGCGCCCCCCCCCTCCTCCTCCTCCCGATTTCGGGGAATCGTATCTGGCCGAGTGCATCTCTCGGTGCATGCAGGCGTGTACGTGTGTAACGTCGCGCGGGGCCACGTGACTCGTCCCGCTCGATGACTTCCTGCGGAGCGATCTCTCTCTCTCTCTCTCTCTGTCTCTCGGAGTGACCTGTCACTTGGGACCCGGGAGGGCACTGCTTTTAGGAATTAATTATGGAGGCTTTAGGGCCCCCGAGCTGTTGAAAAATCTCGCATTGTATTAAGGAAGTTCCTGGCAATCCGGGCCCGCATCTCCTCGGTGATTATCATCTTTTTCGTTTATATACGCGCCGTTTCTCGGAGATCGAGCGGCCGCGCCGATCATTTCCCGGGCGCATTTTCATCACAATGGGAGCTGATCTCTGGGACTCCGAGGCTCGAGCAAGTCCTCGGAGGAGGAAATTGCGTCGGTGTGTCGTTAAATTGGCTCTTTAAAATTATGCTTTGGAATGCGGCTTCGTTCGGGATGTTTGATTGATGGTGATTATAAAGCTCGGTCCTTGTGCTTCGTGGTCTTCATCGACGAAATCTGATTAATTAATCTTTAAAAAGTACCATTGTCATTGTAAAATATACTTTGTGGTTTGCAAGAAATTTTTGCCACAACGTTCGAGCACAAACTTTAGAGCACGAAATAAATTCTATCTCTGGAAAATAAAATTTACGTTCATCTATAATTAAAGCATAAAGCGATAAACGCCAGTCTTTTCATTCGAATCGATCAAAATAATCGATCTATCAAAATGGAAATCGCAGCATTAAAATTTAATCGCGCTCCACGCTGATTTATTAATTTATTTTAATGTCAAACACGGCGAAAAGCAGCCCAACACGTTCTAAAAGTTCCGTCACCTCTTTTTTTTCCCCCCGCCGCGGGGACAATTAATTAAGCCGGAACGAATCGGGCGATCGCTTAGTCATAAAGGAGGAGAGGAGACTTCCAGAAACGCCAAGATGGAGATTAAGGTATACCTTTCGGGCTCGGCTTCCTCCTTTTTTTAAGAAGCCCACGTTTCGCTCTTTCTAAACACGAGCCGCGACAAATGGTCCTGCCTTCGCGCAGATCCTTATCGGGTCGCGCCACTGCGAATATAGAGCGCAATAGCCGCGTCAACCTCGAGAGAGCCTTTGTTTGATGCGGGTATGCGAGTTTTTTGTTTTTTCGACTCTCTGGCGGTGGAAATTAATTTGGAGGAACAACCGGGTTGAATAATGCAAATAAAAAAGCTATGTTTATGGATGCGGATACGTTGTGCATATAGTTTGCGGAGAGTGAATTGTTTGTTTTAAAACTGTTTTGCCTTTTTTGGTTGAGGGGCAAAGTTTTTTGGGCCAGATTGCGAATAATTTATTACGTACTACCTGTAATTATTTTGATATCTGATTTGGAAGTGTATATAAATGTTTTTTAACTGTTATTTATTTGACTCTATTTTGTAACCTTACACAAATTTTTACAATACATACATAACCTTACACAAATGTTTCGTTCAAATCTAGAAAATAATAACTCATTTTAAGCTTTAGTCTCAGTCTGACTCTTTAAGAAGATACCCGGGTTCTCTAAAGGTTAAAAGCTAAATACAAGTTTTCTGAAACTCGTGAGTACAAACATTGAAGTGTATCCACGTAAAAACAATTTATATAATTTTTACCAAGATTTTATAATTTTATTTTTAAATTTTGTAAAATTTTGATTCTA
>JAWWML010000062.1:21503958-21583280 GCA_035047165.1 Ormyrus rosae
ATGGCTATTATAGGAGCTCATATTTTTTATATTTTTGTACACAAATTTTGTACGAATTATGTAGAATCAAAATTTTATAAAATTTAAAAATAAAATTATAAAATCTTGATAAAAATTATATAAATTATTTTTACGTGGGTAAATTACAATGAAATGTCGTAAGTATTATAAGATAATAAATTATAAATATTATAATAGCAACCTAGCCCTAAAAAAAGGTAAGATCTAAATATTTAATGTTCATGCATCAGTAATTTGAGTACACTGACGAAACGTAAAGACATAAGTTAGTGTCGAAACACGTTGTACAATAATTAATACATCAAGATTATTTGACTAATTATCGTCAATAAACCTTTCTACTCTGTTTAAACAAACCAAGATAAATGATGGAAGAAACGATAAGAACTAGTATATTAGTTAACTTGCAAGTTATTTAATTAATAATAAAAACACCTTTAAGTTTTTGACATCTGTAAGAATAATCTGCGAGACCAAAGGTGTATTTTTAATTACCCGTTATGAATTATTTAAAGGCGTTTATTTGATGTAAAACTTGCTTTATCTAAATATTATATCGTACAGCAATGATTGAATTGCAATTTCCAAGCAGCACAACTCTAAACACGCTGATTAAAACATCATCCACCGCAACGACGAGGCGGTTAAGCAGAACGTATAACATTTAGCACTCGGTGAGTAGCAAAATTAGCTAAACTTTCCCCTATCCGAGCAATCCCCCAAACACCAAATCCCTAAATTTGCATGCCGCAATCAAGCCGTGCAACAAAGTGCCCCGTCTTCCCGCGCCGCGCGCACACTTTACAGCAAAGTTCGGCTCGTAAATAAAGCGCTTAAAGCCGGTCTAACTCGGCGACTCGTCGGGGAGCGACGGGGACGCCGTCGCCGCGCGCAAAAACTCCTCGCGCCGTAGCCCACACGATCCGCTCTCAGCGCGCGCGCGCGCCAAAGGGCTAAATCCCATCTCCGCGAAGGCTGGCCATTCGTCTCCCCCTCCCTTCCCCGCCGCCCCGCGGTCCGCCACTCCGCCTCCCGACAAAAACATCGCGTCATTAATTCACTTTACGCAGCCGGAGAAACGGGGAGGAGGAGGAGGAGGAGGAGGAGGAGAAGCGCAAGCCTTCTCGCGCAAGTGCTCCTGCTTAGCGCGCGCTGAGAGAGAGAGAGGGAGAGAGAAAGAGAGAGAGGTCAATGTAAGCGGGCAAAAGCGAGCAAAAGGGAGAGAGCCCCGAGAGTAAGACGTCTTACTCTCGGACGCGCGAGAGTCGAGGCGAGCAGCCGACGGCGAGGAGAGGAGAGGAGGGAGAGGGAGAGATGTGCACGTTTATTAACCAGGTACTCGGTAATCGCGGGGAGGAGACCGAGAGGGCCAGGCGAGACGGGGAAGGGGGGAGAGACAGAAGTGTTTGTTCTCCGCGGCTGCAGCCTGCACCGACGAGGGTTACCCAGCGATCCGCCTGAGAAAATTCCGATTCCTTTAATTTCGTCGATTATTAGAGTAGGAATATCCGCGGCTAAGATCTCGCGCCTTTGCGAGGCCCGATTTTTATCGCTTCGATCGCTGTTTTTATCGAAAAATTTCGATAAATCCGCGCGATTGCCGGCTTTTTCGATATTCCCTTTTTTTTTCGTCGTAAATTATATCAAATACAAGAATAGCAGTTACAAATGTACTCGATTAAAAGAATCAATTATACAACTCGACGAACTTAAACGTACGGGAGGACGAAAAAGGCTTTTTCCGCACCGGCCGCGCGAGCACACCGGTTTTTCCGTTCGCTCGCAGGAGCGCGAAAGCGGCTTACCGCGCCGCGAAGCAATAATTGCCGGCGAGCCACCGCGCCGACGGATAAAGAGCAAGCTGGCGATTAAGAGAGTATATACGCAGAGCGTGGCAGCAGCTCGGAGAGAGAGAGAGAGAGAGAATCCGCGAAAAAGAAAGGAGCCGTAAGGAGGAAAGAAGAAGGGCCAAGTGGTATAATCGTGATAAGCGGGTGATAGATGCGCCTGCCGGCCCTCGGCGAGCCAGACAATGGCTATTTGTTTCTGCCTCTCTCTCTCTCTCTCTCGTACGTACGCGCGCTTAAACACGCGAGAGGGATCCAAACGAGCTGGCGTATAACTCGCGCATGCCCCGGGCCTCACACCCGCCCATCTCTCCTACGCGTCGGTCCTCTCTCTCTCTCTCTCTCTCTCTCCCGACGCGCGTTATTGTGTATTGTATGCATATATCCCCGCGCATGCGCCTAGTGGCGAGACATCGGCTAAATCACATCGACAGATAATCACAACTTAATTTACCCCCCGTGGCGCCTGGGAGCTAAGCCCGTGTGCGTATATACGAGCGTCCGCGTGTGTGTGTATACGCGGCGGGAGGAGGAGGCGACTCGAGAGGGAGAACGGACACGGGAGGGATAAAGATATCACGGTGCGCGGTCTCGAGCCTGCTTTTGGAAAGGATGAGGCGCAGCCGCCGCCGCCGCCGCAGCCGCGCATTGATAGAAAAATTATCTTGATTTAAGCGCGCGGCCAAGTTTCGAGCGACGAGTTATTCGTGCCGGGGCCGTTTATTAAATTCTTTTGTAAACGCCGGACGCATAATGGATAAGATGGAGATGAATTATTTTATTGCGAACTCGTTGTATATCGCTGCGGCGCGGTCTTATTTTTCTCGCCGCTGCTGTGCCTCCGCGCTTTTGTTCGCGAGAAATTTTTTAATCGAGCGGACACCGTTGGCGCGGATCTTGGGAGTTTTCCGGGGCAACGGAGGGGGCGATCGGCATCGAGATAAGCTAATAAATTGGGCTTTTAAAGCTTTGGCATTGTAATTCAATGACTTATTCTAACGTCAGTGTCGGCCGAGAATTTATGAATAAATTTTTTTTCTTCAATGCTATTATAGTTTTTACAATGTAACTAATCTTGGTACGCTTTTGCTTTAAAAGCAGGTAATATAATTTCAAATTTCGTCGTCCGTCAGAACGCTATTCAGTTAAATTTTTTGTATTTTAAAAGGGCTTTTAAAGAATACGATTTCTTGAAACGAATTTTTATCTTATTCTTTTTTATTTTTTACATCGGCAATATCTATAAACTTTCTCTCGAATTAAAAAATGCGAATACCGCCTCTTCAACCGCTTCCTACAAAAGTCATTTAAACGCAAATTTGTAATCTCGCATTCCTGAAAAAAAAACCCGCACAATCCAGCAATAAAACGCTCATTGCAGCGCCGAGGACATCGTCGGCGGGCACTAGGTACCTCCTCGACCCTCGCATCCCTCGCGCGCAGACGGGACGGACGAACCCGCAGCGGGATATATGCGATTCGAATTAATTTCATCTCCTCCGCGCCGAGAGCGAGTGCGTATATATACAGTTTACGGTGTCCGTTTGCGCGCGCGAGACACTCCGTCCGGAAAGTGCGCGTGATTAATGAGCCGCGCAACTTTCTGTCTTTATCTTTCGTCCGCTTGGCCTTTTCTAATGCTAATGCAGTCGTATCGTTCGCGGAGCGCCGGTGGAATCGAGGAGAATCGGAGACGGGAACGTTTAAGTTGTTACCGCGGTGACAATCGCCTCGAGGGGGAAAGAAAAATATGCCGCTCTATTGTACGATCTTCTACGCGACGGAATAACTTGCGCAGATAGAATTTTCATGTATGAATTGGCCAGTTTAACCGCTTATTTAAGTGATTTATATACCCAATTCGTATATAGATTCTTAAATTCTACTGCAAAGTTGGCATAAAAATGTTGCAGCGAAACAACCCGAAGCCGCAGCCAAGTCGTCCTCCTCAAAATCCGCGACTAGAAAAGACACGGGCATCGACGCTCCTCGCGCACAAAGATCCGTCTCCTCTCTTGCGCTCGCCTTCCTCCCGTCGAATGCGAGAGCTCTCCGCATATCTCCCTCGCGAAAGGCCAATTAGCAAATCCGTCGAGTCAGCGCTTGGCTAACGGTCCCCTCGACTGCCCGTACATACAAATCGTCATTAATCATCGCGATATCCCCATTATAAGACAGAGCGGGAAAAGGAGCTATCTCTCTCTCTCCCTTTTGCGCGCGAGCGCGAGAGTTCGATTCAAATCGGGGCCCCGCGATTCGCCTCGGCGATTAACCGAGCGGCTGAATCGCTGGCAAATGAATTTTAATGACGGCAGGCCCTGCCTGCCTGACTGCCGTATACTTCCGAGAGCGCATCTCTCTCTCTCTCTCGATTCATCATCGACGCTGGATACATAATGCTTTGACTTTCCGCGTGACGAGTGTCACGGCGCGAGGCTAAGGAAAGCACGGAAATGGACTTTTGATCGTTTGTTCGCGCCTGTGGATGGAAACGCGAACTGAGAGCGAGGCCGAGGAGGCCGCTGATTAGCGTCGCTTCATGCGCAGCTCTTTTGGATTTCGGACTGTAACGCGCTTCGGGAGGATTAAAAGAAAAATTAGAATATATGGGTTCTAATGGATTAACGGCGTTGATTTTGAAAATTAAGCCGTCGATTTCCTTTGGATTCGGCTAAGATTTTTAAAACGGAAGTCGCTTTGATTGGAACTTGGATTATCGCTTGTGCCAACGTGGTTATGTTCAATTTCAACTGCACGAAGATCGATATGCACGATTGCATCAACTCTAGAAGATGAAGCAAACTTACGTACACGACACTATCGTCTTTGCCTCCTGACTTACATTATCATTTACTGATTTCCTTTTTGCGTTTAACCGAAGCCACGCTAGTTTTCAGTATAATAGTTGACATGCAAGATGTAGTACCTGTAATGCAAGATAAAGAAGTTGTGAATTTACTCTTCTCCAGTCAGTTTGTTGCGAACATTACGAGATAAGGATAGCCACTTCCTCATCAATGTGAAATTAAGAACACTGAGCTTACCGTAAATGATGTTAGTGGCCACTCGGGATAAAAATTATTTTGAACATTACTAACGCCATTCCATTTTGCATACTTTAAAATAATTTTATTGCACAAAAGCTTAGTTACACTTGAATCTTTATCACTAAACTTAATTTGCGCCCGGGACTATTATGATCTCGAATAGAACTGAGCATTGATGTAATCTTATTTCGCTACTGTTATTTACAGTAATAATAGGTGACTCTGCACTTATGCTTAATAAGTGCAGAGTCTGCAGAAATAAATGATTTTCTTGTGATTATTAAGCATCCTTTCAAGACACATTAATGATAGTATTTAATACAAATATAAGAAAATGGAACTAATTTAAAAATAATTATTACAGTGCGTTAATAAAAATATTAAATACTTAAACACAGACAATCCGTTGCTTTCTATTACAATCGATTACGTATTAAAATAACATCTCCAACTCGATATTAGAAATACTCACCATAATTGATTAACAAAGCTTATAATGGCAAAAGTGAAAGATCGTTTATCACGTCACAAGTCCGACGTTGCGCGGCATTAGAATTATGAAGAAATAAAATGAAAAGGTTAATACGTCCATTATGGCAAACTTACAATCAAAGGAATTAATCCATCCATCGACGGGTTTTACATAATCGTTTATTCAAGCACGTTTTCATTGACGAGAGTCGAGGAGAAAAAAGCGGCAATCGCGGATAATAACCATCGAGCGACGAAAAAAGGAATCAGCGAAAGAGAGGAACGTACGGCGGTGGCGCATGTACGAAAATTACACGTAGACAGGAAAGAATCTGCCTCTCTCTCGCTTGTTTGCGCATAAAAAGCGAATATCTCTCCGCCGCCGAGATTCCATCGGTGTATGGTTAGCGATCGTTTTCATTCGAGCCGCGGAGTTACATGAGTATAGCCTCGCGTAATGGAGCGAAGTCTTGTAATTGCTCCTTTCTACGGGGCAGCGCTAGTTTTCAGCTTTACATTAATCTGTTTGTTTGCTGGACTTTGTTGAAGTGTATGATGAATAAACTTAATAAAAGAATACAAATGTAAATGAAAGACATTAGTATAAATGAAACAAAACTTTTACTGGGAAACGGACTAAAGTTAACTGTTTTTTTTTTTTAGTAACAGCTGTAAATTAAATAAATATCCAGTTAAAAATTATCACCAGCCAACACTCAACTACATTAATCGTCAAGGTTTACTCAAGCCCAACAGTTTATTCCCCCCGCTAAAACTCGTTAAATCATCGGCTCCTCGTTTCACCGAATTTAAATACATAAAATAACTCTCCTCGATCTGCATACTCGAGCCCCGTCCCGATCGTCTCTCGGCGAAAGAAATAAATTATCCGAATCAGCGGGCGAGTTATCAGGACAAGCTCCTAAGCATAATCTCGGAGGCGTCGCGCGGCCGTGATTGCGGGCATCGCATGACGGCTCTATCGGGGCTGCTGCCGGCAGGGCTCGCCTTTGGCGGGGAGGGAGGGAGGAGAGCCGAGACTGACTGATGCACGGGGTGCCCATATAGCTTATATTCAAATGGCCACCTGCTGTAACTGCAGCGCCGTCCGGAATCTATAATTCCGGCACTTTCTTCTTTGTCCGCGCGTGCGCGAGCAAAAAAGCCCCGAAATTAGCCGGGTTCTTTATGTGCTTTAGGAGCTAATTGGGCACTGGAAATTGGCTCGTTGATGTAATTACCTTTATGAAAGTATATACGGGGCCGCGGTTTGCGCGCCGGCAATTTTAGGTAGGTGGACGAGGAGAGCCCCGACGCGTGTTGACGGATAAATTACTTAATTAGGAGTTGTAAGCACGCTTTTTGCATTGTAAATCTTGTCATTTTAAAAAATGCCGCGTTTCCAGCGGATTCCGTGGAACCATCTTATTATGCGCGAGATATACGACTCTTTAAATCTTTTGTATGTTGCCGGCTAAATCGTCGGACGTTCAATCTTCCGGGGATAACTTCCAAATAAATATATGGATACTTTAAATTTATAATGTTGGTGAAAAATAAACGATTGCTTAACTTGTTTGTAATCTGAATCGCTACAAGAATTTCATTTTCTTTGCGAATGGAAATATTTAATAATATTTAATAATAAATATATACACTTGAACAATTGTAACCTTTAAGAATTGCCGGTTAAAATGCAAATCTGAATTAATTTACTCCGAAAGAAATTTTTTAAAAATTAGAAAAGTATGGTTTACTTTTGGTTATACAAATATCAAAAGTATTATTTATTTGACATTGGTAAATAAAGGATCTCTCGGAAAGGAATACAATTTTTATAAAAATTAAAAAAAAGAAAGTACTGAAATCAATTTATAAATAGTCAAATATATGAGTGGCTGAATGATCGAATATTGGCTGAATAATGGTTGAATATTGGTTAAACACTGGTCGATTATTGGCCGAATGATCGAACTCTGGTCGAATATTAACTGAATAATAGCAACACTGCTCAACTATTGGCCGAATATTGGCTGAGTAATGATCAAATATTGGTCGAACACTGGTCGAATATTGACTGAACAACGATCGAATTTTTTTAGCTGAATAATGATTGAATATTGGCCTAACACTGGTCCACTATTGGCTGAATATTGGCAAAACACTGCTCAAATATTGGCTAAATAATGGTTGAATATTGGCCGACTATTGGCTGAATGATCGAACATTGGCTAAATAATGGTTGAATATTGGCCAAATGTTGGTCAAATATTAACCAAACACTGGTCGAATATTGGCTAGATAATCAGATCAGACACCTCGCGCTTCACGTGCTCCTCGTCATATAAGCTCGGGATTTCTCATTGGAATACGTTATCTTCAAACTTTGAGTCGAAGCAAAATCGAGTATTATGTATTACTTTCTACGAAAGTATAAAATGAGAAAAGTATGGTTTATTTTTACAATTTTATTTTTGGTAATATAAATATCAAAAGTATTATTTACTCAACCATTATGCGACCAATTTTCGCTCATTCGGCCAATATGCAACCATTATTCAGCAAATATTTGATCATTATTTGATCATTATTCAGCCAATATTCGACCATTATTCAACCAATATTCGATCATTCAGTCAATATTTGGCCATTGTTCGATCATTATTTGATCAATGTTCGACCAGTGTTTGGCTATTATTCAGCCAATATTTTCGATCATTCAACCAATAGTCGACCAGTGTTTAGCCAATATTCGATCATTATTCAACCAATATTTGGCCAATATTTGTCCATTATTCAACCAATATTCGACCAATAGTCGACCGTGTTCGAATATTCGGCCAGTGCTTGATAAGTATTCGGCCAATATTTAACCAATATTCGATCATTTGACACTTATATACTTGACTATTTATAAATTGATTTCAGTACTTTCATTTTTTAATTGTATAAAAATGTTATACCTTTCTGAGAGATCATTTAATTACCGCTGTCAAATAAATAATACTTTTGATATTTGTATTACCAAAAACGAAATTGTAAAAGTAATCCAACTTGCCTTATTTTTTATACTTTCGTAGACAGTAATTTTAGAGAGATTTCACAATTTTTAATGTCAGTTATTAATAATTTAATTAATCTTGAATTTTTATATTTATAATTATTTATATTTATATTTATTATTTTTTTATTCAGCATGTAAAACGAAGAGTAAAGATCATTATTTATTTAAAAATTGACCATTGGTGTTTATAATGTTCTTTTTATTCTTTTTTTTCATAATTACCTTCGACGCGCGACCGCGCACCTTGATATTACGATTCTTGTTCTGAATTGGATAGAACTTTCTTTTACCTATGGATTTTCCCGACCGTACATCTTTTTAGTAACTATAAGTAATTTTTTAATACAAATATCTCTACTTTAATTAAACTAATTAACTCGGCATAAATCTCGCCTCTTCATTAAAGGAAAGGCAAACAAGCCTTCGGTAATTTTACACGTAAGCAGAAGCGTAAGAAATGCAGAATTAGAGCCGCGCAGTATTTCTATAAAAGGGGGCGCAATATCAATCTCGGATCTTGTTACGGCCGGGGGGACACACGAGTCTCGCTTGTTTCTTTGCCGCTCTCGCCGAAGGGGGAGAGGGGGGAGGGGGCAGAAAGCGTCGGGCCCCGACTAAGGGCCCGCCCGTGGGCCCTTATAGAAGTTGGAGCGCGAGAGCGAACGATAGGATCTCGGCGGCCAAATTGTTTTGGATTGTTGGTTAATTGGGAGAGAGAGAGAGAGAGAGAGAGCCCTCGGCTCGCTCGATGCTGATTGAGCCGGCCGAAGTGTTCGGGCTGTAACAATGCGTAATGGCTTTTTAATCTTTTATTGCGCGGTAGAAAATAATTTGCTTCTGCGCGCCTTGCCGGGAATGCGGTGGTGTATTAAAATTTTTAAGGCCCGAGATGATTGAATTCTTTTTGACGCACCCGATTGGAGCTCGATCGAGCGTGTAATCGTTAGAGCAAATATTTGAATGTGCTGCCGTAACGTTGAGGTGATGCTATCTTTTGGCTGTAATCTTTATTTGGGTGAAGGAATCGTTGAACCTTCTGGTAATTTAGACAAGGTTAGACGATGTAAATAGATTTTTCTTACAAAGTTTAATATTTTGGAAGGTTTCCTTTTTTATGTACATGTTGGTAATGCATGACTGTTATTTTTTTATTACATTATGCATCTTTTTCAAAAGCGTCTTTCGCTTTCAAATATCCATTTTCATTTATCGTAAAATAATAAACAAAGACCGCGATAAATTATTTTTATCTGCAAGACCAATATCTACATTGTTAAGAATCCTTAGTATCTACCCTTTTAGCGTGTTTGCGCCGATGTATTTATGAGCAATAAAGTCCATCTCTATTTACAGCATCTCTTTTACACTCGCTTTTAAACATTGCACTTCCATTACCGGTCTATATTAAAACTTTTTTAAAAAATTGTAAAATTCAATAAAAGACTTGCAAAGTTTTTATTCATTATAATAAATATGAATAATTGTACTTTAACGTTATGTGCACAAAATCTTGTTAACATTCCTAAACTTGTTTATTGTGGTTTTAACATTGTACTAATAATTTTTTCATTAAACAAGTTCGATAAATTTGCTTCTTTATAGTAATTATTATACACGACCGGAATGCTGGCTGTACGTTTGATCCGAACATTGTACAGGCTGTATCTTATACAAGATTTGGGGACTTTTTAAAGGGATTAAAATAAGATTCCGACCGTCTAAAGGTTAAAGATTGAAGATTGCCTTTCCCTCTTACAATCAGAGTTAAAACGAAGCATAATCATAGTTTAAGACGCCTTTTTTTCAATTTATTTAATAAAATTTCATCGAGAATTCCAGCATTCTAGTTTTTCAAAATTGCAAAGCATTGCAAAGGAACGGCGCATTTCGCAGAAAAAGCATAAAACAATTTAATAGATCTACAGCGTTAATGTCACGAGTTTATGAATAAAGTCGTTTGCAGCGCCGAGCGAACGTTATTAATGAGGAAAACCGAAAAAGGTGGACGTTTCGTGTACAGTTAACGGAAAGCGATTTATAGAGAGCATCGGGATTGATTGAACTATCATTTTCCCAAGATAGGCATCAGCACGCTTAGGTGTTAAATGTCTTACCTCTCAATTTGAGCGGGCAATTTATCTATAATTTTACTATCGTCAATAATTTACCCGGCGCGTATCTATCGATCTCCCATAAAATCTAAATTTTCTAAATAGACTATTTGAGCGCAGCTTAAGAAAACACACAGCCTGAAATATGATCCCCCCATCTGGGAAAGAAATCGAGTTTATCGCCGCTGACATAAAACTATGGAACTGCTTACTAAATATACAAGACACCTCCGGTGCACCTATAAAATCGGGACGCCTTTTTTTTTTCTTCCGCCGCGAGAGAGAGAGAGCTTTAACGTCCCCGACCGTCGAGGGGCTCGCGCCAATCTTCGTTCCGGACTCTGCTCTCTCTCTCTGCCCGGCGGAGAGCGAGCGCGATTTTTTCCAATTTCACGCCCAGCGCCAACGAGCGATAAAAGTAAGTGACATCCATTATCCGCGCTCGGCGCTCTCGCGCAAACATTCCTTGTTGATTTAAACGGCGGCAGTTACGAGCGCGGGCCTCGCGCGCCTCCCCGGGACGACGAGGAGGAACAAAAGGCGCACGAGCTGCTGCTGCGATATGAAAGAAGTAGGTAGAGAGGCGAAGGAGGAGGGGACAAAGACAGAGGAGGAAGAAGAGACCGCCTCCGCTACGTGCCCGAGCCATTACCTCCTTACTACCTAGTTATCTCGTTACTCGTTACTCACTCTCTCGCGCTGCTCGTTCGGAGCGGGCCAATCGCGCCAACTCCAGAGATATACTCGAGCGGCTGCTCCTGCTGGTGCTGCTGCTGCTGCTGCTGCTGCTGCTGCTATTTACATAGTGGGACTTCTCTGCTCTCGCGCGCCAACCGCAGGCCTCGGACTGCGCGTAACTATCCAGAAAAAGGCTTTCTTTATGCACACCGGCTTTGATTCTTAACGAGAACGAGCATTCCGACTGGCCTCTCTTGCGGGCTCTTCGTTTTCATGATTTTCATCATTAGAGTGCTATATTCTTTTTCTACGGGCTGCTTTCAAAATCGCGCGTTTTTATCTGTTCGCCGATTCGAGTCTTATAAATAGACAGATAACTATACACGGATAACGAATTAATTTTTGACGATAACCAAGAAAATCAGTAAACTGGGGAGTAAGTATTAAATTGTTTACTTACTTTAGGAGAGTGCACGGGTAGCATTTCACCGATTTTGTTCAAACTTTGTATACGGTTTTCTTATGACAAAATATAAAAAGAAAGCCAAAATATTAGGGTCTAACGGTCAAAATTTTCGACACAGAATTAACTCACCTCCTATTAAACCTAGAAATTCCACCAATAAAGCAAACGAAAGTAGAGGAAAAGACCTATAATTTGAGAGGCTGTAAGTTAAAAAATCTCTAATGCTTCAAAAATTATAGATAATTAAATATGAGTACGTAGTAATGCGTATTATCTTTGTTTCATTCATTTTTATACAGTTTTTTATACTCTAATTTAATTATCCGTAACTTTTGAAGCAATAGAGATTTTTACTGGAATTTCTTGGTTTAATAGGAGGTGTATTATCATCAAACAACGAAATACGATGTTTTAGAGAAAAATAACTTTATTTACCTCCTGTGTCGAAAATTTTGAGCGTTAGACCCTAATATTTTGGCTTTCTTCATATTTTGTCATAAGAAAACCGTATTCAAAGTTTGAACAAAACCCGTGCACTCTCCTAGTTAGTTAAAAAAAAAGTAGTTACACAGCTACACTGAGAGAAGAGATGTAATAAAAATTAAAAATCATCTTGTATAAAATTACCACACTGTCTAGAAAAACCACCACAGACTGACAAAACCAAACAAATTACTATACTTTGTAAGAAATTTTATTAAACCGTTTGGTAAATTTTCCTGTATGTGTAACAAATTTTACTGTACTGTTTGGTAATCTTTTTGGTTTTGACAGTCTGTGGTGGCCTTACTAGAAAGTTTGGTAATTTTTACTAAACTTTCCTCTCAGTGTACGTGTTTAATAATGATTATATCTAGTAATTTATATTCTTCAACTGTAATAATTTGTTGTGACAATGATTTATTTTTAAACAGTAGCAACAAAAGCTAGCTACAATAGTTAATAAAAGTAATTAATAGTGAATTTAATTGAGAGTCTTCTAAGTTACGCTTAAAACTTTTTATGCTTTTCATATTAAATAAAATTGGTAACACAGTAACTATAAAGAATTCCATGTATTTTTATAAACCAGCTTTGTTACCTTCTCAATTGTCTTTATTAAATTGTTTACCAAGTTGAGTTAGTTATACAATACCAAGTCTCTATGTTTAAAATGATAAAGAGCTTTTTTAAAGGAATAATTTTTGACTTTACCAAGAAAAACTTTGGAAAGATTATCAAGCCTTTTTTCCGTGCAGGTTACAATTCTATTTTAAGTTAAACAGAAATATATTTCTAATGTAGTAACGATTGTTGATGGTACATTAAACAAAAAAAAATGTAGTCTGCGCAGAATTTCTTCCGCGTGTTTATTTAAACAGCTTAATCTCGCCTCAACTCCGGTAAGGAGATAATCGTATTAAAAACAATGTTCAATATTGCCGTGAACACATTAACTTCATTACAATCCAGAAACGGTTTTCTCGGAACTCGTGGGTGTACAAGGCGCGAGCTGTGCGCGTTATAATGCCGCATAACCGAGAACACCACCGCGCGAGAGAAGGAAAGAAATGGCGATCGCGTCGGGACTATGTAACCGAGAAATTCTCATTTACGTGCCGCCGCTAAAAGTGCGCCGATGCGAACAATAATCATACGCCGTTGAAGAAGAAAGGCGCGATTGTTTCATTACGCGCGTCGCGCGACTCGTTTTGGATTTTGAAAGAAACTTTGTGAAAAATATGATAAAACCTGTGATAGGTTCCTAAATTGTAACCGAATCAAATATTAACCCGTTTGCAATCTATTTTGATGTAAGATGGAGTGGAAGTAATCAAAACTCTCTTCTTCGAAGCTTCCTTAGATAATTTAGAAAATTGAGAGACTTACTCAGAGTTATAATAAAGTTTATTTATTTCACTTAATTTTTACATTTTATCAGTGATTAAAAAGCCATTAAAAATTTTTCGATCTTGTTAGTATCGCGCTGCAGTATAATGGATCCAGCTCCACATATAAAAGAGATTATTTTCGCATTAATGAATACCGTGTAATTACCCAGGGGTGCTCGTAATAATTTATAAATAATAATTCGCTTATATTGGCAGTTTAGTTTTTAGAAGCGTGTAATCTGCTTCTTTTTAATGTGCGCGCAAGAACGTCTAATGTATTTTACATTAAAATCAGAAATGGAAAAGAAAAAATGTAATTTTTTAAATTTAATTTATTAATAAGTTTAACAAAGCCCAGAAAAAAGTCAGTTGCTCAATTCGCTTTCCTAAAAGTTAAAATTATCCCAAGCACTCTTTATAATTCTCCTTTAAACCCGACTCCCTCGGATTTTAATTAAGCTTTTCCGCACTTTCACGTTATCCAGTATCCAAACTCGCCGCTTTTTACTCGCTGGCTCTTTAACAACTTCCGCGCGCGCCGACTTGCAACATCGTCTTAAAAGTACATAACACGCATGAAAACTGGCTTCTGTTAATGACACTAAGAACCGCGGCGATGCACGTATAAGGCGAGTGCAACATCGCTAATTTAAACCCGCGGCGCTGCCCGCCAGGAATTCTTCTCCCGGCTCCTTTATCATATTAAGCCCTCTCGCTTCTTTTTACGCGCCGCTAGTTTTATAAAAAAAAAAGAAAAAAAAAGAGGAGGCCGCGCGCGCGCTTCGTTAAAAATAAAAAAAAAAAATGCGCTCTCCCGCTCGAGTAATAAATATATAAAGCAATATTAAAGCTCGCAAGAACTATAAACATTGTGTGCTGCGAGCAGTTTTCGAAAGAAGCAGAGCTCTACTGCGTTTTACTGCTCGCGGCGTAGAGGTATGCAGTCGTTCTGCGGAGAGCCGGGCTCTGCGTCTATATTTTTTATGGGCTGGAAAAGTAAAAGAAATAGAAAGAAAGTTAACCTTCTGGTTCGCGGGATTCTGAAGAAATTCTATTTCCCCCGCTGCCGGATGCTTTCTTATTTTAGTGCTCGTTCTTTTCGGATAAAACGCTTTGTTTTAGAAAGTATTCCGGATTCAATTTCGATGGCTTGTCTTTTTTTTTTGCGAAATTCAATTGGAAACGCTATCGGATCGAGTAATTCCATTGATTTTTCGAGTATTATTTTACTAGTAATGTAAGAGAAACTGATTTTAAAAATATTCAAATTTCCATATTTTAAGCTCATTTGCAGATATATACTTGACTGGATTCTCCAGATTGGTTTGTTATTTTGATTAAATCAAATTCCGATGCTTTTTTAAAAAGAATCAAATAACTTGAAAAACCCAACTGCAATGCATCGTAATGGCGCAGCGAAAGCGTACTTTCTGCACATTGTTGTTTGAATTACAATAAGTATGATTGATTCCTATAAAGCGGGCCCTCACAATCAAGCGCATGACTCGGCTATCATTTCTCTTTCGCCGGTATCTATTTATCATGCGCGTATATATACATACACATCGAGGATCGCGAGTTAAGGGATCGAATTTGCACACGCAGACGTGTCTGTCTGTGATAATGATAATGTTGATGAATCGTCTCACTTAGTCGTATTCTCGTTGTAATCAAGTGCTTCGCTCGTACGAACGTTGCGACGCGACGCGACTGTATTATTATTCTCGTTAAATCGATGAAAAACCGATTAGAAAAATTTCTGGCGCCTCCGTAAACATTTAAAAAGGGGGATGATTTCATTTCGCAAAAAAAAAAAAAAAACAACCGAAAACGAATCCCCCGAGGGCCGTTTCCTCGAGCGCGCGCGAAAGCTGCAATCGGCAATTAAAGCGAAAATAAATTGCCGGGGCAAAAGCACATCCGGAAGCGGGTCATAGTACCCCGAGAGATTTTCAGCGTAATCTACCCCTAAAGACACGGGCGTTACATGCACTTACTTAGCCACACGCTCGACGCGTCATACACCTGCGCCTCACGCGAGAGGGAGAGAGAGAGAGAAAGAGAGAGGGAGGAAGAAGGGAGGAAGGAGAGAGCTCGAGTAACGCACATGGCGGCAGTGAGCGATCGCTTTTCTCTCCACCCACCGGCCGCCTGACAACATAATCATCGGTTTAACTTGCGCTAAACTATAGTTAACCGCGCATTGCGCCTCAAGTATCGAAAATGTGTGCTTAACGCTCGGCTCGTCGAGCTCTCTCTCCCCTCGCGCGAGGGATATATACATGTATACGTATATTCGGGGCCGCCGCCGTCGCTCCTTTTTTAACCCCGAGCGCGTCGGTCTGCTTCTCGAGGCTCCCACAGGGGATAAGGCGCTGATTGACCAATATTACTTTTTTTTTTCTTTTTTCTTCCGCCTCACGCCCCCAGCACACCGAACGCACACAGCGACAGGCTGAAATTAATCTTTTATCGTATCGGTGAGGATCCGCGCGGCGTGTCGTCGCTCGTTGTTGTTTCGGCGCTCGACGTGGGATTATAATGCGCGAGAGAGAGCGAAAATCCCGGGGCTTGATTAAAGAGGAGCCGAGCGAAATTATATAGATATTACGGCCGCGAATTAACGCATTATTTACGACGGGCCGAGGCGTCATTTGTTACCGCGGGGAAACGGGACGGAAACGCGGCTTTTCGCGCACGGGCCCGCGGGGGGATACGGATATATACGCCGGGCTGCGGGGCCGGACGGTGATTAAGCGTAGGTAAAAATTACACACCGATTGCCCGTTTCGACGCGCGCACTGGGCAAACACTCAATTTTCTTTATTGTGTGTGTATACCCGCTCGTCGGCTAATGTAAACAGTTTTAATGTAAAATAAGATAAATTCGCGCGGACTTGCGGGGAGATACGCTCGTGTAATTTCGCGCGGCTCTCGAAATCGACGGCAATTTTCGAGAGGCGCGCGGGCTCGGGAAAATCTTTTGAATGGCTAAAATAAACTTTGGCTCCTATCGGCTTTCGATCTTTAAATTTTAAGATTTATATATACGCGCGTTCCTCGCATTATCAAATTAACTAAGAATTATCGTACCTTTTTGCTGTAAACGCAAAAGCTGACGTAAAGTAGAAAATGTATGAAACGACCGAAACAACGATTCAAGTGCGCGCATTGTTCTACGACGCTCGATTCAGTTATACGATCCAAGTACCTATCACAGTTCTTTAGCCAAAATTTTGCTTCTAAGCTCATACGACGACCCTGCAAATCTTTAACCTTGTTCAACACGCGAAAACATCAATCTGCCGGCCGCGCGCTTAATTAGATTACAATCAGAAGTTTAGAAAGCGTTATGACACCGATCTAATCGGTCCGTCCAAAGAGAGCCAATGAATCACTCGTATATTTGAAAATCATTTATCGCGACGAATATTTAGCATACAATACACCGCTCGAACGGCCGTAACGAATCGCCAAGCGCCTCTCTCTCCCTCCTAAACAAAAGGAAAACGATATTAAATATATAATAAAAGCCGGCCGCCGATCCCAAATACAAATGAAGCTCACGTCCGCCGAAAAAGCGCGGGGCGCTTATCAATTATTCATCGGCAGAAACCGAGCGCGCCGAGAGAGAGAGAGAGAGAGCCCATTACAAAACAAAGTGCCACATATACCACACACACCGGGCGAAGTATAGCCGCACACATAAATACGTTCGGCCGCGATCGTCGGCGTTGCGCGCAATTGTCATGCCGTACGCGCGGCAATTTCGTCAGGGGCACACAGGCCCGGGCTCTGGCCCCCCGATCTCTTGTACGGCGACTGATAATGATTCCTGATGCGAACGGCGACTCCTACATATTAATGGCTCGATTAAAAGCCTCGGGGAGAAAGAAGGCCTATTAGGCGCGAGACAATTTCGGAACGTCCGCGAGGAGAGAGAGAGAGAGAGAGCGCGTGCGCCGGCCGCGGCGCGAGGCGGCGCCTTTCTTTTCTCTCTCCGGGTTCGCGGCCCGGCGAATTAGCTACTGTATTTTGTGGTTCTGGAGCTACGCGGAGTTTTTTTTTAGTTTTTTTATGCCAAGTGGGTCTTGAGCCGAGGCTCGAGACGAAGTTCGTTGAGCGAACGCAAAAGCAGGTTTCGGGCTGGACGCGAAGCGATTTCCTCGAAGCGTCGACAGGTCGCGGGGTAATTATTTTTCGTTTGAAGCAGCCGCGAAGCTCTTTTTAGGCAATATTTTAGGTGGAAAGTGGAGGCAAACAATAGGAATGGAATGATGTATCCATTAGTTGAGTAATTATGGGTTATTTTACTTTTTTCTGTCGATATAATTAATTTTTTATTGCGCTTCAAGCCTACCGGAAGTGAGAATGACATTGAATTTTCTATCGCGCGTTATGATTTAAATCATTTAAATATAGAAACAATAATGACAATCGATATTTATAGCCGTGGCCTTCGGCGTGTTATTGTGTTGTAATGTATTTTGACCACAGAAGTCTTTAATCATAATTGTTATTTATGTATGTTAAACGAACATAAAAATTAATTCTTATCGCCAAATCTACCGGCGTCAGCTGCATTAAATTCAACGAACGAAAGACTATTTCCACCCTCCGTGAAAATCAGCATATTATTTTCTCGGCGAATGGAATATTTCAAAATTTACGTCAATTATTACGAAAAATATTGCAAATATAATTTTAAGCCAGTTTGCTCGTAAATATTTTACCGTAATGATATTTTATCTTTTAGCACGATCTTCCAATAGATTTCATTCAATTCAGACATCAATTTCAACCAAAAACGGCTTCATTTAAAAAAACACGTTAATTCCCTACGTACGCGCCTCGCTCAAAAGTTTAGCGCATCCGCAATAGTTTTTAAGCGCGGCGCGCCGCCTCGCCTACAAATCGCCGCGGGAATTTCAAGAGTCCGCGTCCAGAATCGGGCGCCCATTACTGCAATACGGACTCGCTAAATGTTTCCGGTCCCCGCCACGCGTCAGCAGGGCCGAGAGTCCCCCTGGAATTTTACCGCTCGAACAAAGTCTACGAAGCAATTTACGGGCGCAGTTTTGAAAGAGAGAGAGAGAGAGAGAGAGAAATGGCTCGAAAAAATAGCCAGAGAGCTCCTTATTGCGCGTACGCCGCACGAAATGGTTATTGGTCGCGCGTGACTTCGTTTCGGATTTGGGTACGGGAGGCTTGACGCAATTACTCTTCTCCACGCGCGTACTTTTCGGGGCAGAAACCGGTTGTCGTCGTACATTGTGCGCGGCGCTCTGCCTTTTTTTTTTCCATTTTCTAATCTAAATACCAGTTGCCGCGGAGATAACGGAATGGGCTTGTTGCGAGTTATAGAAAGTAATAAATGGAGAGCGGATTCGGCGTACATTTTTTATTGCGCTTTATAAGTCGCAAGTTTTATAATGCTCCGCGCCAGGTTTTATTGCGTTACATTATATTCGAAAAGTTCATTAATATGCGGATAGCAGAAACGGCGAGACGCGGCCAATAATTTAATAAATAGATCAAATAAGCTCGATTATATTTCAATAATCCGGTAGGCGATAAACGATTATTTAAGAATACTTTGGTTGATTAGATGCTTTGATGGAGTCGGTTCATCAATATTCAATTTATATACGTTGTATAAATAGGCAGTGGCTTTTAACATGCGATTTTTATAAGATATACGTATAGTATAATGCCTAACTGTGAGCTCTCATTAAATTAATTGGAGATTTTTATCAGGTTAGACTCGGTGACTTTTTATTAGATTGACACAAATGAGTTTAGTATTTTAATTTACAATATTCGCAGAGTACATAATCTATTATTTTTAATTTCAAAGTTCAAATTTAATAATTAGCGGGATACGAAAACTTCAAAGATTTATAAACGAGCCAAAACACGTTTCGAACATAATCTATTCAATCAGCGGCATTCATGCGCGGCATAAATTTCCAGCCCGACTTAAATCGATTGGCATTACTATATCTTTCGCATAAAAACGAGCTCTGCAATTATTCTAAATACAATCGCTCAAAGAATATAAAGAAATTATGCAAAGGAGCTCACTTGCGGCATTACTTTATCAGTCCGAACGAATCTCGAACTGAGAGCCAACACAATAAATTACATAATTCATCGCTTACACACACACACACACACACAAGAGCCCCGTCGTCCCATTGCGAAATATCGAGCGGCGGCCTCGCTCTTACATACATATACGCCCCAATCCCTGTAATTACACAAAATGGATCTAAACCGCTCGGTAATGCGCCTCAATAAGTTATATTTTCCTTTTGAAACGACCGGCCGAGAGAGAGAGAGAGAGAGAGACGCGGAGACAGGCAGGTGGATACGAGCGGAATAATATACGTGCACCTCTCTCGCGCGGCGCGCGTTGCCGGCTGCCGAACGAGCTGCAGTTAACCACACGCGAAACCACCGATATGCGCTCCGAGTGGTAAAATGTTCCCACATTCTGCGCCGCGAATCACTTAGCCGATCTGCTCTCTCGCATCGCGTCGGAGGGGGATGAAAATCGGAGGTGCGGCTTTTTCGAGGGAAGCTGCGCGAGCTTCTTCGTGTACGTGGATTTTCTGACGTTTTTTGACCGGAGAAAAAAGGGGCAATCGCGACGAAAAAAGTTTTGCAAAAAAAACATACAACGGAAACTTTTTTTTGGTAGCAAAAGAAGTTGAGCTTTTTATCAAATTTGTTTAGTAGGTTACGAGTTGTTACTTTTAAATAAGAAGAAAAGGAAATATTGAAGAAAAAGAGAGAAACTTTAAGACGGGAATTTTTGGAAACAAAGTTTATTCGAAATTGGGAAAGGCATTTTAAATAAATTACGACAAATTGCGAAGCAAATTGTACAGCTTTTAAATCATTCAAATAAAGTGGTGTGTTATTTCCCGTAATAATTATAATTTCGGTCATGTGGCTCAAAGCAAAATTACACATTTTGCGGGTAATAAGAAAAATGCTCTTTAAAATTACAGTTTCTATAATGCGAACATTTCCAGGAAAACGCGCCGTACGCACGCACGTGAAAAATAACTCCCGACTCGATGTGGAAGCCGCGTTTCTCACCGCGACGCCACTTGTGTGTCTCTTTAAGAACCTAATTTGCCGCTCCTCTGTTTGCATTCGAAGGCATCGATCGCTCGAAATTCGCGAGATTGAAATCTCCCCGAGGCGATCCTTCGTATTAAGGCGGCTGGAAAAACGAGCCGACAAATTCCCCGACAGGCGATTCGAAGCCGCGCTCCGTCGTCGAAAACAAAAAAAAAAAAATAAAGAGCGACGAGCATAATTGAACCGACATTAAACGGCATGCAACAAATGTAGTCAAAGCATCGTTCGTGCACGACACGGCAGCGGCGGGGGTATATATAAAAAAGAGCTTCAGGAAAAGTATCGTTAAGCCCGCAGAAAAAGAGAGGCGAGAGAGAGAGAGAGAGAGAGAGGGAGAGAGAGCAGCCTCGGCGAAGAAGAAGCAGAAGACGATAAGAAGCGTCTGCGCCTGGGGCTGCGATTCGAAGTTTCGCCGTTGCCGCCGCCGCGGAGCGAGTCGTCGTTGCTTTTTAGAGGCTCCACTCGCTCGCGGGCCTCTTTAAAAGCACGTACGTGTGTGTGCGCGCGAGAGCGAGCGAGCACGAAGAGAGCCTCTGGTTTGCACGCTTATTACCCTAATGCCAGTACTTAACACACTGTTGGCTGCGCATATTCGTCGTTTATTTGCCGTGGCAACAACCGGGTGTCTCTCGGGCGCGCGCGATATAGCTTCTCGCGCGCTACTCTCTCTCGATCGGGGGATCCTTATCGCGAGAGAGAAGGGAGCACTCGGGATTCAGCGCGGGTTAATGGAGGAGGAGCCGCGACGAGGAGTCGATAGATCTCGCGACTAAGCGGGATTTTTCCAACTGGCGCTTTGTCCGCGTGCGCGCGGCTTCTTTTCCTTTGTCTCGGCGAGATTGCTTTGTTTTTCACGGATTTTTTCGCTCCCGGGCACTAAAAGAGGATCGTTTTCTTTAATTGTCGGAGGTTCGTTACATTCAAATTGGAGAAAAATTGCCGGTAATAAAATAATAGAGCAAACAGTCGAGCGGGAAATCCAAGGTTGGAGGAGAAGAATGAATGCTGCATCGTCATTTCTAATGGGTTTTCGCAGTATTCAAGCTGCAGGTACATATATATACTTCATAATGTACTTTTGATCTTTTATAAAATATTTTGATAAATTAATAAAACAGGTTTTTCCCTGGATAAGTTTACGCGCTTATGTTCTTTTCTGCTGATAAATATTTATGATGCAAAACAACGGCTATTTATGGAAATATAACGATTAATTAAATTTGTAATTACCATATAAAAGTTTTCGTAAAATGTTAATTTTTTTTTAATCCAACAAAGATTATTTAGCTTGACAATCTCATAGGTTTAAAGTTTAAATTAAGTTCTTTTTCTACCGAAACATTCTCATTACCTTACAGAAGAGTGCAAAAAAACTCGTTATTTAATTAACCGGAATCCCATAAAAACAGTTACACCGGCAGCCCCGTAAAGCGAAAAGAGCGGGCGCTCATCAAATTCACTTGTCGTCCCTCTCAACAATCTCCCCGCACGTATTCAATGCTCGAAAACCATAACTCAGGGCTTAGATTACGAGGCGCGTATGTGCTAAAGAGCCACGGCGGCAGCAGCAGCCTCGTTTTCCCCGCACGCAGAGTTAACCTTGCCCGCAGACACACACACACACACACACACACACATAAACACAGCAGTCTTTCCGCCGTCGGGGCCGATCACCCGGTATATAGATTGCGCCGCGCGATCTTGCCCCAATGGCGTGGCGGCAGATAATTATCACTAACCATCAGCTATTTGCGAGGAATGGCTGATAATTGCTACGTTGTCGAGGCTCCGCGGAACGATAACCCACCCGGCGCTCCTCGCCGCGGCGGCGGCGGCGGCAACAAAAACGCCACGAGCGAAGGAAGCTCCGGGACGAGGTGAGAGAGAGAGAGAGCTTATCATCCGCGCGCGCGCGGAAAAAAATGTATCCCTGATTAGGGGATTTTTCTTGGGCTTTTTTTCAAAGGCTGATGCAGAGCGCGAATGAATTCTGCAGCCGCTTCTAAGCAACGATTTCAAACTGCAAGGCTGGTGCTTATACGCGAGTCGGTCGCGCCGCGCGGTATTCCCTTTTTTTGCGGAGCTTTGGGTGTGCGGATTTTTTTTTTAAACGATTAACTCGATTACGAAGCGGTCTGAGGAAATTTCTTGTAATGACTTAATTGCCGACGTTATTTGCGATGGTTTGAGTAAAGACCGCGGCACCGGGAATAATGTATACGAATAGCTGAAACTTTCCTTAATGCTTCAGATAATAATTAAGCTGTAAAAATTCAATTTCAAATATGCTTCAATATATCCGCGGGATATAGAATTCAGATTTTTTTTTTTTTTTTAAAGTTTGACTCGAATATTAAGATGCAAGATATATAAACACTGTGTTCTTTCCTCCGCTTGATTTGAAAACGTTAAATAATACGTTTCCACATATACATTGTCCGGCTAAAAAACTGTTTGCGCCGAGTACGCTAATTATCGAGCACATAACGCGGTAATGGCATTTGCTCTTGAAGTTTTAAGGTAGTATTTTTGAGCATCATCGATGATAACGATATAATAAGCTGCTTCAGTAAAATTAAAGGATTTGAAAAATTTTTAAACGCCGTCGATAACTATAAAATTTTAACCCGTAATTTCGCAAAATTCATCTTACATAGTAGCTGCTGGCTAGTTTTTAAAACGGAAAATGATAGTTTACAGCTTATATTTTTCTCTTAATTAATTATATATTTAATCGACGTCGTAACCATTAATTTCTTTTCTATTATAAATAAAATTATGCACGCAATGCACAAAAGAGTTTTTCTTTCTTTCCATTCAACTCTCGTATTGCGCTAAACTGCGAAACTTTCCGTGATCCGGCTAATTTCAAATCGAGAGCTAATTATTTCCAGTTAACAATGTGTTATGATTCATGCCTCGGTTAACCATATGTTTAACATACCTGCACTCTCTCATCATAGGAGCAACAATTTTAATAGCTCTGGAAACTAAAGCTGCTTTGCATAAAAATACCTTAAACACTGTAACATAATAACAAACGACGAGAGCGAGCTGCCACTTTCGTAAACCAATAAAACGAAAAAAATGCACTGCAGCAGATTCTAAAAAAATCCGAACAATCAATAAGTGTATCCACCGTCCTCGCGATAAAAAAAATCTCGGCTCGAAAAATTCCTCGCGCTCTCGGAGCCTCGAAGCGCCTTTGGTGCGCGGCTCTCCTCTAGCCGCTTGGACAATCATCAGCGCCGAGAGCGGGCGGAGGAGAGAGAGAGATAAATAGAGCAGAGCGGCCTACCCGGGGGGCAGTCTTTAAGCCTCCTCGAGTTCTTTTCTCTCTCTATCTCTCTCTTCTTTTTTTTCTCTCTCTCCGTTCTCCTCCTCTTTCCCGGCGCACGTATATAATGCCTAGGCGCGCGCGTGGTGCCCTCGTTCGCGGCTCCGCGGCGCCTCGGACTCGCGCGCGCGCGCGCGTTTTCTTCTATCGTTATGTATCGCCTGGGAATCGCCGCGGCTTTTATTCAATAGCCGATATCGGTATATACGCGAGTCGTTTACTTAGGTCGTCGGCAAACATGACATTTGCGTAATCGGCGCTGAATTACACGCTCCCCAATGGCGGATCGCTCGCTCGGAAAAATTGCTAAGCGCGCGCGCGGCGATCTCGCGTCCCTTTTTGCCGCGGCTGCTGCTGCTGCCCCGTAATGCGAGGAGCGCGGATTTTTCTCTCGGCGTATATTATGCCCGCTTGGCTTTCTTTTATCGCTTTTTTAATAGGCGGAGTGAGTTTTTCTTCGCGGTTATTAAGGGGGTATGGCTCCTCTCTCTCTCTCGCGAATGGCTTCATTTAGCGGTGGAAATAAAAAGCGACGACGGGAGACGAGCAGTTTGCAAAGGTTAGTGCGGGCTTGTGAAAAATACCGGGCGTAAAGCGCACTAAATACCCGGCAAAGTACCTCGGTATTGCGAGTGTGCCCGTATACTTTTTGCGGACGTAATTGGAGAAGTCATTGATAGTAAACGTTAAGAGCTAATTGAATTTTAATTTTATATTTATAATAAAGACTTTATAGGCGGGTACCTCATCTGCCTGTAAACGTTGACGTAGCGGTAGTCTTTAACAGTTTTTCCGACTTTTTACCATTGACTATCAAGTTGTTGTCGAACGAAGAAAAAGGTATAATTGACTTTTTAGACGTTAGTTTTCATTCGTCGCGCAACGGTAAACGGCGCAATCGACTACTTCGAATTGTTTAAAAATAATCGAAAGGACAAATTTTGCAAAGCTCGAAAGCTCGGCTTTCAATTCGCTAAGCAAATTCTTTAACGCAGCGGTCCCACACCGTATATCCGCTTATCGTTTGCATTCCGCAACCCTCTATCCATCAATGCCGGGAGCGCGATTTTTATCCGTATACCAGTCGACTCTCCGGCTCGAATCGATCATCGGTGCCTTTTCTCGCGGCGTTTACCGTATAATAAACACGTCTCGCCTCTTTATAAATGCGGCGAATCGAGGATAAAGCTATTGCACCGTTTCGAAACGATAGCAAGCTACCGTCCGACTCAGACAAAGCGTCTTGCTCGCTCTCTCTCTCTCTCTGGCGCGCGAACCGAGGTGTAATCTCGTTTAATGAACAACCACTCGGCCTAATTACGACTGCAAGGATCGCTCCTGTGTATGTATGTTCGTGCGTTTGTGTGGGTATACTTGTGCTGGCGAATCGCCTTGGTTTGTCTCTATATACGAATCTTGACGGCCAGTTTCTTGGGCATCAATTTCGCGAGATCTTTCTGAAGGAGAAATCTCGCGCATCGGAGTACCGCGGTATCCGGGGCCCGAGCATTTCAGACTCTCGGTATAATCGTTTCGACGGAGAAATTTGATTCTTTTATTTAATTGAACGATGCGGTTGATTAAATTTTCAAGCAGTTCTGTTCCTTTCTTTTGTCAATGTTGAAATTTGAATTTTCAACGAATTTTAAAATTAGGCTATACTTATCTAGTTTTATTTATAGGAAACGAATAAGAGCAATTAAGAATTTCTCTGTTCCTGAAAGCAAACGGTTAAACATCGATTTGGAATTACACGTCAAAACATTCAATTTGAAACGAAATTCCGTATTTGAAAAAAAAAAAAAAAAGAAAAACCTGTCGATTTCTCTGAGCTAAGAATCCAAGGCAGCAATTTAAAAGTTAGCGGTTAGATCAGCCAAGCCAGATTTCTGAAGCAAGGAAAATTCGTGACTCCGTTCTCAGGTGTATTTACATAATTAGACACGCACGCATCTGATCGTACATCTGCTGACCAATTTAACGGACTAGAATAAGGCCGTTTGCATTAATCACCCGTTTTACCGTCGAATCGGTTCCCTCCTTTAATGCTAAGCTTTCTAAAGTCTGTAGGTACCGCTGAAAGGCAAGGCTCTCTGCGATAATCAGAGAGTAAAATTTTTATTTGACTTGACGTTGACTCCGATGTTCATCCGCGATCAGCCCACGGTTATATCGGGCCGACCCAAATCCGGGCATCCAACTCAATTAATATGAGGTAAATGACTAGTTTCGATGCTCGTTCGCTTCGTAACGCCGCTGCACGTTCCTATTTATTAAGTATAAACTTGAACTGGTAATATGTGAAAATCGTTAATTATATAGGTCGTAAGAGAAATATGGATTATTAGAAAAAGACGCGTTAGAACTAATAATCGTCAAAATGTTTAAATAAACATTTTTCCTTTTCCCTCTCGGGTGGCCTGAAGGTTTAAAAATTTGCGAAAGGTTTCTTTTTTTACTACCTACAATTTGATATTACTTAAGAAGGTATTTAGGCACTTTTTATCATTTTATTTATCCAGCCCCGTTTTTTGACTAGTCACGTGTACATTTTTATTACTTTTCATGCCTTCGTTAAAAAAAAAAAACACGGTATGTAATACGGGAAGAATAGTACATTGGGCAACAAGGGGAGAAAATAAACTATTTCTAGCGAGGGTGAGGTGTTCTGCACGAGTCGGAATCGAGGCCAAAGTATGAAGTCCTCATATTAAAAATTAAGAGTATTATGTGCAGAGGAGAAATTATCGCTACTTTTAGCTTAGTAAGTTTTAACCTAAGCACCACTGAATTGGCAGCGGTTTTTTTAACACGCTACAAACGTACTACAACAAAAGATTACCAATAAACTTATTTTTTATTCAACGCGCTACCGATCTCGCTTGTTCGCCAGTGAAAAAGATTTCCAGCTCCTCGGGAGCAACGTTTACCGAGACGATTTCCCGCAAACGCCATCCCTCAGCGCTCTCATTCCCGATCTTCCACTTTGCGAAGATCACCCGGCCGAAGGAATGCCCATCATCGAACCGCCGGGCAGAGCTGATAAAAGTACTGCTGCTGCTCTTCCCAGATACAAAACCGCTCTCCGCAGCTCTTGACCGTGGAAATCGCGAGCCAATGAATTCCATCGCTTTTTATCGGCCATTTTCAGAATCGGCCACTGCTGCGTTTACACCGCGCGCGAGGAACTATCCGCGGGAGAACGATTTTCTCCCGCGCGCGCGTCCGTCCGAGGGGCTTTTGCGAAATTGCACGCGATGCGTCGCCGCGGCGATTCTGCCGTTTTACGCGGGGAACTGTACGTATACACTCGTGGCGTTTGCCGATGCAACAGATGTGTGTATAAATATTTTGCTATATCAATGTAGCCTTTTTTAATTACGGAAACAGTAGAGCTCGAGGCAATTTTTTCCTTCACTTTCGATGAACATATACGTTTACGGCGTTTACACGGAATTTCACCTACTCGTCTCGTAAATTCACTCGGCAAATCGGCGAAGAACCGGCAGGAACGAGCTTATAGCGCACGAACGCTCTCTCTCGCGAATTCCTCCGCGGTAACAACGTAATAACCATCCGAAAAGCAGGCTTAAACCACTGTTTACAATTCATCCATTAAAAGGATCCCTCATTCCTCGGCCGCGATCCATCAGCGATCAATCCAACTCCCATGCAGAAGAGCCTCATTGCACGCTCCTATATACCACGAGAGAGAATCGCTCCGCCGAGGAATCATCTCCCGCGCGCTCCTAATAACCGGCCGCGCGCGGCGAATATCCGAGCGCGATAACCCGGTCTGCGCGCGGCAGACCCCGTTAAAGGAGCAGCAGCGCCGTTTCTAGCATTCTGACATAATGTCCGCCAGCCACGCGAGCCAATAATAACGTGGGACAACGCGCGAAACCGAGCGACTACCTCTCTCTCCGCGCGCCTAAACACATGTTTGCCTAGGAAAGCTGCGCTCCTCGCCGCGAATTTGCATTTCTGCCGATGTGCAGCGGCAGGATATATACGCCGATGAGTTATATTCGCGCACCGACCTTCTCGCAGAGCGAGATAGCATCGTGCGAGGAGGCAATCGACGAAAGCCGAGAGAAAGAGAGAGGTTCCTCGGCCGCTCTTTTTCGAAGGAGCGCGAGACTTTTGCTAAGTAGGTTCGTTTCTCTTTTTGCGGCTGGTTAGTCCCCCTCCCAAATTGGAGCGTTCTCCGGGCTCAAAAAGATCCGGATGATTGGCTCGATGATTGGACGGATTAGCGGACGTGTATAACGTGTCCGCTCGAGGGAACCGGCTCGCTTTTTCGATTTTTGCAGAACTTCTCGGGGCCCCAAAACTACGTGTCGTGCGTTTCTCGGGACTGCGGGCTTTTGTTTGTTCGAATGGCGCTTCTATTCTTCGCGCGGCGAATGGGGGCTTTTGACGAAATTGTTTTTTGAAGAGACGCGAATCGCGCGCCGTTTGTGCCACATTGAGAAATTGGATCGTTAACATTTTCTGCTGCACGAGTTGCCGCGGAGGTAGAAAAAAAAAAGAAAAAAAAAAAAAAAATACGCCGAACGCGACGATCTTTGAAGCTGGCTATGCAAATTTTATTATCTCCCTACGATTTTAAGAAGAAACGAGATTACACGCTTTCTATATGTATGCGGCGACTTATATGCGCTAGGATTTTAGTAGTAAAAGTAAAACAGGTTCAAGTATATATCAGTATAAGCTTAAAATGTGTTGTACGTCTCGAACTACATGAATTTAGATCAGTTTTCACGGAGTTTAATTTTCGAAAGATTATCGCGAAATGGTCGCGATAAAGTTTCTTTTAATCTTCGCTGGTTAATTTAGCAATTATTAGTTTGTAAAAATATATTTTTTTTTTTTCTCAAAGCGACTAATTTATGTCCTTAAACTGTTTACCGAGAGAAACTTGCACGCGTAACGAGTGAAATGATTTATTAAGGTATATACAGTCTATTTATTATTCCGACTAAAATCAAAATTATTAACCTATAAATAACAATCCACTTTAATAACCAGCAGCGCGCGAGAATGACTTATATATTTTTTATCCTCGCTCGAATTTTTTCTCATCGTCGCAAGAAAATTCTCCGCTCCGAGGATATTTTTTCTCTCGCCTGCACTCCCCGAGAGAGAGAGAGAGAGAGCCGGCCGACAATTTAAAGACAGGATATTCTTTTTGGCATTTTAAGAATTCCGCGCTCGAGTAGCCACTCATTATTTCTGCGCGCGAGCGGTGACCGGATGCATTTTCCGATATCCTTTTAAGACCTACTGTGCAGGCTCTCTTACTTGCTCAACCGCGGGGCAATTTGAATATTCAAGTCCGTACAATTTCGCGTTATTGTTTCCTGCTTCTAAATTGAAAATTTAAATCAATTGTTTGTGCGACGCGTTCCTCTCGATCGCGGGGAGGAATGAGGCTCTTGAATCTCGGACGTTGGAGTAACGCATACTTATGTCGGTACTTACTTAGTGCAATAAATTGCTGAGATTTTACTCTGTTATTACTATTGCTCTGCTTTTATTGTGAACTCGTATTATATTTTGCAAATAATTATATTAACGCTGCATTAGTTAATCAAACGTAAATTGTTCTCAACTAAATTCTGTTGAGACACTTAAAATCAGATCCTCCCCTATACATACCTAAACCCGCGCGAATCCACTAGCGTGGTATTGAATTGTATACGTTCCTGCAACACTCAGGTCACAGATGAGCCGGAAGATAATTCTCCGGAGCGACGACGGAATCGTGTAAGCATGACTCTTTCCCCGGGTTCGAGCGGGCTTTCCTTCAGAGTACCGGCGAGAATGTCGTCGAAACGAGAGGTGGTTCGTGCATTGTGTGGCTCTACTTTTCTTCGCTCCGCCTGTATCCTTTTTTTTCTGGCACTTTTTCGCTGGTAATGAATTCAGTTTTCGTAATCAAACTTAATAATTTGTTATTTTAATATAAATTGCGAATTTTCATCAAATAGTCGGACGTCCATCCAGTTTACATCGACACTAGAATGAACATTGCAATGAAAGTCGAATAATTTGTCTAAGAGAGCAAGTGTAATAATTCTTCTTATAATTAATTTCCTTTGCAATATTCATCTCGAAATTGTGCTTGACAAATGTCTTAATCTCTTTTAAGCATTCGGTACAACGACAGTCGAAAGCGAGCGAGAAAATTATACGGTTTATCTACTTCCAGATTGCGTGTACACCTTCTTCCTCGGTCGGTTCTCCGTTTCGGCCGGTTAGAACCACTCCTGCGCGATATTGTAAACAAAATGGTACCAGTATTTCATTGGTAACCCGACACCGCTCGGGCCAATCCTACACGAGTCGTGTGCGCGAACAATCTGCGCTTTCCTTCTCCTCTTCGGCGCCTCTTCTTTTTTCCCCTTCGCTCTGACCTTCTTCCGCGAGGTGCAATTGCAACGATTTTAAGCACGAGTGGAGCTCGACTTTTTTCCAGAAACGATATTGCCGGGATGCGAGCTGTGGCGCCGTTTGTGTATTATGTAAGTGGAGAGAAAGTTCGTTGGTGAAAATTTGACGAGTTCGGTTCGTGAACGCATTTTTTAGAGTACGAATTGGCCGGTTTGACTACTGATTTCGGCAGTTTTTGGCCAGTTTATAAATATGGTGATTAATTATCTGCAAAATTCTATAACTTTTACCCTGGTAGAAGTGTAATGATAATATCGCTAGATTATCGTTAAATTTTCAAAATTTACAAAGATTCTAGCGATATTATCGTTGCGCTTCTACCAGGGAACTGTAATTGAAATTTAAACCATCTTCATTTTTTAACTATGTATCATAGACGTGTAAATAAATAATTTCAATTGGGACCTTCGAACCTATTAAAAGGATTATTTTTAAGTAATCTGACAATTTTATGCCACACATTAAATAATTCCTGCGTATATAAATATCACTTTCAACTCCAAGCTAAAACGTAATAAAATGAATTTCTCGCGGTGCAACAACAATATTTTCCTTCAACCTGTACCTCAGCCCATAAAAGTTTAATCACGCGTCGCTAAAAATATATATATTTCTTCCGATGGCAAACAGCTAAATTGCCCTGTACGCACAGGCCACGATATTCCCTTCAGCGACTTCACAAGCCGATGGCTATCGCCGCGGCTAACAGCATCTGTTAACGTAATAAGAATTTAAATTCTCCTTTAGCTCTCTCTCCCCCCGCAAGTTAGCCCAATCACTTTCGAGATTTGTCCCCGCCTCGGCAATAAAAAAAAGCGCGACTCTCGCGTCACGTGCCCGTATTGTATAATTATACGCGCACCTATACGTACGTATATATATATATAAAACGCCGCGTGCCCTCACGTAAAGCTCGATCGCGGCGTGTGCACACCGCGCCGCCTGTCCTTGTTATATTTAAATGCAGCCCCGACAAACGTGCCGCGCGCTGACTTTTTTTCACTTTACTCTCCGCGCCCGATTTCGTGGGGCTTTGATTTGTGCGGTGCATAATTTTTTTTTTTCTTTTTGTTTTTTTATTCCGAAGCGTCGTCGAGTAAATTAGGTTCAGGTTGGAAAATTAATATTAGTATTTCGGCTGATTAAATTAAGTATAGAAAATGTTGAGTATATATTTAAATTGAAATACATAAAATCGAAAAAGAGACGCTTTCATCCGTCCGAAAAAGTCTGTTTATTGAAATTTATATATCTTTTTAGAAACGTAAGAGCCATGAATAAACATATCCTCTTCATCTTCCACCTCGGCTCTGCCCACTTATCCAATTTTCTCACGTTACGCGTTAATGAGACAAGTCGTAATGAAATACAAAGAGCCGAGAGCCCGGCGACGGCGATAGTCCAAATCGAAAAAGAAGACATTCGGCAAAATGAAAAACGGGGAATCTCTCTTTCTCTCTCTCTCTCTCGTGTAGGTGAAATAAAATCCCACTCGGACCCGAGAGTCCCGATAAAAGCTTGCGTCCCCGTCGTCGCGCGCACACGCACACACGCACGCGCGCAGGCAGATCGAAATCAATTGGAAACCCGATACGATTTCTAATTACAACGCGGTTAGAACACACCACGGAACGACGGAAAAGGAATTAAAAAGCCGACGGGCGAAGGGGTCTATACGGAATTAAGCGTGTATCGAATCGGACGTTATCGATAAACTAGCCGTGCCCACGCAGAGGAAAGAAGGGAGAGAGAGAGAGAGCGAGAGAGAGAAGGAGAGAACAAATCGTTTAATCCTACTCGAGCGCCGATCGAGGTAATGACGGCCATAAACTCCAGCCGAACGCGGACTCACACTTGCGCTCGCTCGCTTGCTTGCGCGCGCGCGCGCCTACACTCACACTCGAACAAATTGGGCCTGACAGCGGCGAAATCCGGGGGGCTTTTGTTTTCTCCTTAGCGGGTCCCAATGTAATAAATGGGTTTTAGATAATTTCGCGGCGCGGCGAAAGAAGCTCGGGGGATAAACGGGAAGCGTGCAATTTATTAAGTTTATGATGCGCCACCTCACCCCCCTCCCCCTCTCCCCACGCTCGACGAAATGTGTATCTTTTAAAGCGCCCCGGCAAACTTGCCCGGATATTCTTTTATTTTTCGAATACACGCTCTCTGTTATCTTTACAATTTGGTGTGAAATTATAGGAATTTAAACACGAGCACGAGAAAAAAAAAGGGGGGGAGCCATTACGGAGCTCATTTCGATACCGTAATCGAGGATCAAATTTGTACACATATAATAACGTAACGTTAAAGCAAATACATTTAATTCTTTACTCCGCTCGCGTAAAATACGCGGTGCTACGTCAAACAACCGCGGGGTATATCTTTTATCGCGGCTCAATTTGCGTCCAAAAAAGGTGACAAATTCCTTTTGCCCCGAAGCAACCGACACGGCGTGTTCGAGCATCTTGACTTTTCCAACAAAGAATATTGTTTCTCACTTAGTGCACCCTATTTACCGAAAAATCTCGAAGCGGACCTCGCAAGGAGATGGGATATCTGTTTGACTAAGCCGCGTGACGTCCCGCGCGTACCTGCTAGTTTCAGGGTATACACGACGAGGGCACCCGGACCCTCGCGGCGAGGAACAAATGAGGGGGGCGAAAGGGAGCGGGAGAAAAAGATGGAAATCGAGAAGGACAGGCCGAGGAAAGCGAGGGAGATGATTACGTGCTGCCTGCTGCACGGCGGCGCTGCAAAAAAAAAAAAAAATGACTTTTACATCAGCGGACACACACCAGCAGCTGCGTTGTCGTACCAGGTATTAACGTAATTGAAAAATATTTCTGCGCGAATGTTTTTTTTAAGCGCGCTCGGTGCTCGAAATTTACGACGTGCTTTCCCGATACGAATGACGAAAATGTTTTAAATGTATACCTTCTCGAACTGCCTCCGGAGATAAAATCTAAAGCGTATTTGTATGTTAAAATTCGACGATATAAAGTTTATGAAACGTTGTAATACTTTATAGTATTTCATTAATTAGGCTTGATTTTAAGGCACTCTATTTATGCACCTTACATATTATAAAGTTGAAACATAAAATCTAATAAAATTATAAATTCATTCTTTTTTCTGTTCTAATGCGACTGCATATTACACGCAGGTTCTGCATTTACCTTATAAATAGTTATAAATAAATTTCATTAAACTCTATTCCTTCAAGCGTCTGACAACTCAATGTTTCTAATGCGTCCATTGAGAACCGCACACATCCCAACAATACCGAGTAATTTGAATTCCTTAAACTGCCCTAAAATACACTCCTGTCACTTTTCATCCCACCGAAGGAACTTTGGGCAAGAAAGGCGCGTCGTCCTCCGTGGAAGAAGAGAAGACGAAAAGGAGAGGCTCCGAAAACGCCGGGAGAGAGAGAGGAAGATCCCTTCCGAGAAGCGGGCGCGTGTAAGACACTGCTTAAAATCATGCTTTCCAGCCATGTCCACACCGCGCGGAGTGGGGGGGAGAAACAATGCCCCAAAACGACTGATGGCTTCCTCCTCCGAGTGAGCGGCTCTCTCGATTTTTTCTCCGACCTTCTCTCCTCTCTTTCTCTCCTTCTTGCCGCTCTTTTCAGGAGGGGACTTGGAAATGCGATTTTGATAGTTGTTTGACGCGCGACGACGCGTCATCGACGACGGCGAGAGGAACAAGTTCACCCGGCAGTCATTTCGTACCACGGCAGGTTGTTCCATCGAGAGGTTGGCAGCGCGAAATCGACGCTCCTCTCGCGTTTAATCAAACGCAGCGGACGTTAAACCGTATCGAGATGATAATCGGGTTGTATTTGTTGTAATTACCGTGTGCACTTCGTTATTGATGAATTATGAAATTGAAGAAACGAACGCGATTATAAGAGTCGCAGTGTTCTCGCGGCGGGGCACCCAGCCTGCTTTCTACGGTCATGCCGTTTGAGCCCCTCCGAGACTCTCTCCTAATACCGGATGAGAATTAAAGTTTTAAGATTTAGCGGAAATTCTTTGTAACCGACTTTTAAAAATATATAATCCTCGACAATTTGAACGGTTTCTATATAAGAATATAATAAATTAGGAACTTTGTTATTCCGATCAGAAGTGCCTGCCCATTGAGTCTGATCAAAATCTGTGACCCGAAGGTACACACGGTATTCTTCACGCAATTAAAATTCAGTAAGAGTTCTCTTACTTCCGAGAAACTCTCGAAAATAAAATCGCTTTAAATTATATTGTACGATCGAAGCGGTCGTTAAGATCGAGTTTATAACAATATCCGTTTCAAAAGATGTGTATACGTTATACGCAAAACTGCACCTTTGATCAATAGGAAAGATCTGATTTGAATATACGCGGTAGCACAACACCGGAAACGCTCGGCAGTAATTCATTAGTTTTCAGTAACAGATAACGACAAAAGAATACCCCGAAAAAACTCGTCTGCGCACGGCAAAATCACATTACAAACGCGTTAGCATATAATGAGAGTCGTGCGGGCATTGCCGTTTTATCGCGGCAAAAACTTACTCGAACGCATTAAACGAACTGTTTAAAAGGCATTGTCATTTTTAAGGATTATCATTCAAACGCGAGGCGAAGCGCGGAAAACCTCCTTTACTGCTTAGAAAGTCCGATAAATAAATCAATTATTCATATGAAAACGCTTTGTAAAACCGAATTCGTTTCATCCCTCCTCGCGTAAAAATGATCGAAAACTCTCCTACAGGAACTCTAAACTCCAAACGCCAAAAACAGGTGCAGGCTCGATTTTACCATAAATCTACATTTAACCGAAGAAAAAAAAAAAGAAATCGGACATCCAGCGATTCTAAACATCCGTGCTATTTCCTCGCACGAAACTTGCTCTCTCTCTCTCTCCTCGAGATTGTCGACTGACTAATTCGATATAGAAATTAGGATAATGGAGAGCGTTTGGTCACGCCTACGTAACCCCGCCGCCGGAGAGCCCGCTGTTTGCCAGACGTAAAATCAATGACTGGAAAGGAGAGGTCCGCTCTTGCTTGCCGCGCGCTACGCCTAGTTAGCGAGAGAATGAATGAAGGTACGAGGAGCGGAATTGCGAGCCGAGGAGGATATCGCGGGGGAAAAGAGTGATAAGGAAATGGGAAAAGAGAAGGAAATTCAGAACGGCTCGGAGGGCTTGAGATTCGAATGGGCTTTTGCATTGTCCGATGGTAGTAAAAATTTTGGCTTGAATATTTCAAAGTTATCTTTAATGTACACATTTTTTCGAAAATGTAAGAGAGGTTCGTGCGAGAGCAATTTCGCGAGCAGTAGAATGTCGAAGTTTTGGGTTTTCGAAACTTTTGAGAAGTCGAAGTTTTCGCAGGACTTACGCCTTTTGATCTGGTAGTAGTTTAAGGACGTAACAAGTAGGTTTAGTCGGAACTTGAAGGGATAAGTATACCAAAAATACATACAATACCGAAACAGGTTTCCAGACCCATTTAGGGCGCAACTGAGTAATTTTAAACTATTAGCCCCTTAGGAAATAAGATATTGTTTAAAATCCCGAGTTCACTGAAATGCTTTCAATGCACTGCACAACTACCCTCTTATAAAAGTCAAGCACTTGTGAAAATTTGTATACTAGCGAAAGAAACGATAGGAGCAAAAACGTAAAATTTAGCCAGAACAGCGTCATATTGTAGAAATCGCAGGAAAGAAAAAAGAGAGGATAATAGAAAGCGAGGCAAGGGCAGCTAAGAGAGAAAGGAGAGGGAGAGAGAGAGAGAGAGAGAGTGAACGAGTTATCAAGGAGGAGAGAAGAAAAGAGGAAAAAGCGAAGGTAGAGACGGATAAACACTACGGAAAGACAAAGTGAGAGAAAAGGAGATAGCGGCCGAGCGCGCAGAAACGGCCGGAGGAGCGCTCTCGTCGGAGAGAGAGAGAGAGAGAGAGAGAGAGAGAGAAGGATGGCTGCGGGCCGCCGCCGCGAGTTGAGAACTGCTAATTATGTAAATTGCCGGTGTAGCAAATTACCCTCACAGTTTGCGTTCATTCTGCACACAATCCGAGAGGAGAGAGAGAGAGAGAGAGAGCGAGTGCGCTCGCGCTGCACACACCTCGTCCCGTGCGGATTCCATCCGACGCCTCCTTCGCGGATATACTGTTACTCTCCCCGGCGGCGCGACCGATCCGCTGACTTTTTACAAATATTTAGAGCCCCCGGACTGCTGCTGCTGCTGCTGCCGCTGCGAATAGAGCGGAGAGACGATTTTTACGTACGAGTTATATCCCTGATCGAGAGTCGTTTCGGCTTTTAATTTGAATTTTAAGTAAAAATTAAGCGGGTTGAGGACTCAATTTAACGGGGAGACTGTATTTGCATATCGCGGGAATTGAGGAGATTCATCATTTTTTCGATAAATGATTTTGATAACTGCCGTTTGATTGCCGTTTATCGTCGAGCTTCTTTTTTTCTTTTATTAATTTCTTATTCAAACAGACTCGAATTTTCAGAATTCCGCTTTGACTTTCAAGAGCTGCGTTTAAGAGCAATGAAAAATCGCGTTCATTTGCAAATGCGAGGTTAAAATCCACTCTGCATTCGAATCCGCCGCCGAAAAATTGGCAGTCGCAGCTTAGAATTGCAAATGAAATTATCCATATATTTTTCTATGCTCCGCTTACTCTTTTATAAATTCGCCTCCCGCCAAAGTGGGCACTAAAAATTCTTGAATATCGAAGCCCCACGGCGAAACCGGGAATTCTTTCTCTAAAATATTTATAGGGTGTATAATACACAGCGCGCGGCGCACATCTCACGCACAGCTCCTGCGCCTGTTTTAAGAATCCCAGGCACGCCATATTTTTACCGTGCAAACTGAAAATATACGCTAAAAGCTTGCAAATCGCCGTCGATTATCGGAAAACAAACAGTCGCGCGTTAAATGTATTCCGCGCGCATTATAATGCGAGGAGAACGTTAAATGAACCATTAAATTGGGTGAAATGAGGCGAGCGATTTCTCGGCTAAACTCTCTCTCTCTCTCTCGCTATTTTACGAAGGAATTTTACGAAGCGGAAGGATTCGCTGTATTGTCGGAGGCGCGAGAGTTGCGCGAGCGTGGGAGGATACGTTGCGTTGCGTCGGGGATTAGAAGCTGCAGCGTATAATTGCTCGCGGTCGCTGCCTATAATTTACGCGTTCGTATTTTATTGAATCGAAATAATATCCTGAATTCGAGTTTGTATAATTGTTTTTGAGTTTAATTGATGATTAACGATTGTGGTCTAAAGCTGTCTTAACGGTAAATTGATGCACTAACCCTGGTAGAAAATTAACCAGCTGGGCTCGTCAACGTGTATTTTGAATAAAAACAATTGGGAACTCATTTTATGAAATATTCATGAACAAGCATATTTAATTATTTGATAATGACAAAAAATAATAGCAATTTGTCGTCTTCGACTACAAAACAAGCTAAGAATTGGCTAAAAACTGCTTAACGTTTCGATCAGAGAATTGTTGAAGTAAATATTTTCAATTTAATTGTATTCAAATAACCTGACTCTTACTGCATCCGTCACTCGTATATTGAAAAAAAAAAGAGGAAGCAAACACTATTCCGCAAATCCAAAAAGAATCGGCGCACTTGAATATCCCAACTCAATTAGAGGCGGATTAAAATTTCAAAGGGGCCTCCTCGCACCCGAGTCCTGCCAAATAATCCGATAATTGCCTCTCTCTCTCTCTCTCGCGCGCGCGCGCGGCTGAAAAAACGAGGCAGAAAAAGAAAACGGGCTCCAATTAGCCCGATAGCACGCACGTAATAACAATTAGCGCTCGCGGCTACTGAATATTAATCGACGCGGACCGGCTTCGTTCCGCCGCGCCGTGCAGCTGATATTCGCCGGGCAGGCATGGGCTTATTTTACGGCTAGACACGACCGACCTCTCACCCGTCAACTGCGCGTATCCCCCGTTAATTCGGTCAAAAGCGTCTCTTTCGAAAGTGACGGATTGTGTGGTTTTCTTTTTATACGTTTGAGGACAAGTCGATCCGAATTGGGAATTTTATCAAGACTATTAAACTTCTTTTATCGTGCAACGATTGCGATAATGATTGGCAGGATAAATTTTGTTTTATTTAGTTACAATGTAAAACTTGTGATGTGTGCTATGAGAATTAAACTGAAATGCAATTCGCCAAGTGTATAAAATTATTATGCTTTTATCGAGCACCGAGTAAATGTAGTTTAATTTGCTTCGCATTACGCTTGATATCCAATTACTCGAAAATTAAACGATTTAATCTGTTAAACGTTGGGCGAATAAGTTTTTAACAAGTTTTTCTTTCTTTTGCTCGATACATATATCACATTATCATGGGAAATTATTCCCGGGCAAAGTTATCGATCTCTTTCAGATGTGTTATATCGGGGCGACTAAAGTGAGAGAACAGCTTTGAGCAGAAATACTTGTTTGACTTTTACCCGTGTATTAATTTGAATAATAGAGAATTAATTGGTGCTCGTAGATATTTTCGACACATTAATTATGTTTCTCCGATTATACAAATCTAATTATTTTAAATGACGTTTCGCATATATTTTCAGGAAAAATACAACGAATTTTTGCCGCGAGAATTTTTGTGAAATAGCTTAAGTTCGTAATTTGCATATTTAAAAATGTCCATGATAAAACACGGCGCATTTTAACTTTGATAAATCGAAGCTAAATCAGCAACGCGATTTAGCTCGAGAGTTAATTTTTTAATTTAAATTAAGAAACATAAAAACAATTTCTAAAAATAAATCGAAAAATTATCGCATAAATCACACTTGCATTTTGGAACGTAAAAATAAATTATTCTTTTATTTCCAAAGATCTTTACGTATATATAAAAATAATGCGTACACGTACAATTCATTAAGCTCCGAAGCCAAACATCAATTTTGCACTCTCCTCCCGTCGGAGAACAAGGAAAACGCGCTTTTCCCGCGACGACTCTTCTCGAGGACTTGCGCGACGAGAGAAATAAATGGCGAGCGTCGTCGTGAAATACCGCCTCGCCGCGGCGAATTGGCAGCTGTGACCTTTCGGCGGGCTCCGGCGTCGCGTCGTTACGCGGCGCAGATATATATCCCTCATCCCGCGGCGGTTAATTGCCCTCTCGGAGGCTGAATCGAGGGGGCATCTCCGCGCCGCGCCCGTAAGCGAGTAATTGCCGCCGCGCGCGTTTATCCGAGAGCGGCGTAATTGCCGGTACGCGATGATTCGCCGAGCGGTAGCCTATTTTTTTCCGTTTCTCGCTGCTGCTGCTGCTGCTCTTTTCTCCGGGGAGAGAGAGAGAGAAAAGGTACGGGATGCAACGGCTCGTTTCGAAATTTTTTCGAAAATTCTCCTGCTGTTTTCTTTTAAAGGTAGCTACATCTGCTATGTACGTGTTAATTACGTTTTGACCGGTAGCAGGATTTTTTGCCCTTTTTGCTTTGTGACTCGTGATTATATTGACAACCGAGTTCGGATCGATTCTAAAAATTTGAGTGATTGAGAATAATGTTGCCTTTTTATTTTAGTTTATCGAATGGGGCACGCAAGTTTTTACAATAATTTACTTCTTATTGTATTGCATTAAAATATTTTTTTACAAAATGATTGCACTGTATTGAAATTGGACTCAAAACACTGCGATATTTAAACTATTCCAAAAAAACTACTGCGTTATGTAATAGAAACCGCTCATAGTAATGCATTTTGAATCGAGTAAAATTAAATAAAATCTAGGATTAAAATGAACGGAAGGATCCAGGGGGGGTCAAATCAAATGAACGCCTCAATGTTTTTTTTTTTTTTTGTGGAGATGTGATATAATTTATTTCGCTATAATGTCGCTAGAACACGAACTAAATCTTTTTTGATCGTCTTACAGATCTACGCCTCGAGTATGATCGAGTAAAATCACAATTTCTTATGTACAGCTATTTACACGGGATGCTCGCTCTCTCGTTACACTTAACCGACGCGCGACGGATCATCGCCGCGGACGGGGGGGTCTCTCGAAGAATATTTTCGAAGCGTCCCCGGGCGTCGGTCGCCTCCTCTTTCTAAATAATTTAAGTAACTCGGTCGCATACAACGCTTCGTTCGACATGAAATACTGCTGCTCGCGTCAATATGGAACAACGACTTTTTATATATATATATATATATATATAATATATACTTTTAATTCATTCATATATAATTCTCGCTTTAAAATACACTGCGCTACACACTGGGCTTGAAGTATCATCAAGTTTGGCACTCGCTGCTGCTCTCCTGATAATTCTATGGCAGTCAAGAGTTTCAGATCACTCGCTTAATTTACGTCGATGCTATTTACAATGTCGACATGCACACACAGACGTATTCACACGCAGGCCTCCTCTAACCCCGACAAATCTGGCACGAAAGTCGTTCTTCGCTAGTTTTAGAGGTATGTACAAATTAGCCTTGGGGAGTCCCTTTATTTATGGCTGCGGCTTCGCGCGTGGCTCGTTACCAAGTCGCCTAAGTACAAAATGCACACACTCACACGCACACACACACACACACACAGGGGGAGACACGGACGTACACGTACGGAGCATTCCGCGATCGCGCCGCGGATTCCTCGAGCGATCGGCTGGAATCCCGGACGATTCAGCGGTTAGCGGTGTGTTTTCGCAAACAAGACAATCCGCCGCGGACTTTCGCGGCAAAGTAGGACGCGCGCTCGAGGGTTCTTCTTCCCCTCCCTCTCTGCTAAAAATTTAAGGTCTATATTCGCACAGCTTCGTCGGTCGGATCGATCGATCGATCGTGTTCGATCGTCTCTCCTCCGTTGACTTCGGTAAATTGCTATGACGAGCGAAGGAATTCTGTTCCGGAGTGAGTGAAACGGCCCGGGATCGGAACGGCGAGGTCGTCGCCGGGTCGGATGCGCGCTGGATCCGAGCCTCAATCCAGGCACATGACGTCCAGCTACGCCTCCGAGCCGCTCGAGCACTCGTCGGCCTCGGGGTCGATCCGCTCGTCCTCCTCGTCGTGGTGGTAGTCGCCCGTCTCCTGCTGCCACTTGCTCACGTGGTGCGTGTTCTTGTTGCCGTTGTTGTTCGAGCCGTTGTTGTTCGCCCCGTTGCCGCCGCCGGAGCTGCCGTTGCCGCCGCCGCCGCCGCCGCCACCGCCGCCGCTGGACTGCTGCTGAGCTTTCGCCTCCTCCTCCTGTTGCATCCGCTTGTGCTTCGTCCGCCGATTTTGGAACCAGACTTTGACCTGCAACGAGAGAGATAAAGGTTTCGTTTAGTATTTTTGGTTTAACTTTCTTAAACTAAAGTTTTTTTTATCGTCATATTTTTAAGATAACGATTGATCAATTTTAATGATATTCATTGAGAAAAAGTTTCGGGAAACATTCTATTGTACAGAGGAAATCCCCGGGCAATAAATTAAAACGAAACTGTCACCGGCGCGAGAACACAATGCAACGATAAATTCGACGTCTAACGAGTCTATAGTCTGTATCGTTATAAAAAAAAAAAGAAACTTGCTCCAGTCATCCGCCGATTACCGAAAAATCGACAAGCGAGATTAGCAGATGTTCGTGAAATAATCGTTAGAGCGACCTCGAAGTGTATCGGGGGAAAAAAAAAACAAGGCGCGGAGAGCTGAAAAAGTTTGAAAAGAAAAACGTGTCATCATCGGTCGCCATCTTTCGAAAAAGAGAGAGAGCAAAGTCGTCGTCGGGGCTCCCCAGATGTGTCACCTCGATCGATCTCTCCTTCCCCCCTCGGCGCGCTCGTCGCTTTATTCGTCCCTCCAGCGAATTAACGGCCTTGGCAAATTAAGTGGCAACTAGTTCGCTCCCCCTCTTCCCACCCTCCGGCTCGATTGCTTTCCCCCTCCCCACACCCCAGTAGTCGGGGGGGGGTTTACGCGTAACGGCCTCTCCTCGCAGCATCCAGTCACAATGGCTCTCTCTCTCTCTCTCTCTCGTTCCGAGCGACTGCTTCTGCGCGAAAGGGTGAGTTTAGGCCCTCGCGCGCGCACGCGGAAGCGCCGCCGTGACCGGCCATTGTTCGCGGGGAACTGCGACGACCGAAGCTCACAAAGGGATGGAGAGAGAGAGAGAGAGAGAGAGAAGCAGAGGAGGAGACGGCGAGAGAGAAATTAGAGGCTCTCGGGAGGAGAAGGGTGACCGTTTGCCTCGCCATTATCGACGCGGAATATCGGGACCATTGTCCCGCCGCTTGACGATTCAAAGGCGAGGACCGCAAGCGGGAGAGACGGGTTTTTGACGGGGAAACGGTTCCTCGGATTAGCATCCATCAAAATGTTTGGGCGTTTCTTTTGGCTTCGATCGTTCCTCGCCCCCTCTGCCTCGTTAAAGCCTTTCTTTGTTTTTTCTATTGTTTAATCGGAGAGGAAACAAACGTTTAATTTGCATTACTGTAGTAGTAATAATAGTTTATAGTAACAGTTTGCGCTCAACAATTCTAACCGAGAAAAGAGGAAAGTACAAACTTTAGAAGGCCAGTCTTTATTGTAAATCAAATTTCCGATATAATTAAGAAAAATCTAAAGAGTCGGTAAATTATCGCAAAAATTAAGAAAAATATCCAGCAATTTACTTTATTAGCCAGCCATTCCCGGGTCCCGAGCAAATATTATCGTATCGTAGCGGGTTGACGTCGATAAAGAGCGGCACGAGGGAGAGAGAGGGGGGAGAGGAAGAGCCGGGAAAGAGAAGACACGCTCAGCCAATCGCGTCCCTTCCGCCGCATAACGAGCCAGCCACTTAGCGAGCGATTAACCGAACAAATAGAAGCAACCCCCGTTTAGCCTCGCAGCCTCTTCCCAGCGGCTCACACACACACACACACACACACACACCCGCAGCGTCCCTCCATTATTCCGTCTACTTACTCCGGGGGGGTCAGCCAAAAAACACGACCCCACCCCTGCGCTAAAAGCGCAGCCAGCAAAAGCGAGAGAGAGAGATTCCGGCTCGTTTAATCGAGTTACGCGAGCGGAGCCCTCGGCCCATTTGGTAATCGCACCCTCGGGGGGAGGGGAGGGGGTCGAGTCGGGCCGGGGGTTGCCATGGCGACGCCGCCGCTCGGATTGGCGGATTCTGCGTGAGAGAGAGCGACACACCCCGAGGGGGCACTTTGCCAGCGCGCTAGTCGGAGAGAGAGTAAATGCCCGTGTTTGTTACGCTCGGGGATATGGATACGCGGATTTGCGGCTGCGGGGAGAGACAGAGAGAGAGAGAAGCCGATCGAGAGATGGGACGAGGTCATTTTTCGATTGGAGAGGCGAGGCCGATGCGTATAGGCCAGTTTCTCAACGAACTCGTTTCTTTCATTTCGCCACTGTAGCAATTGCCTTTTGACGTTTGAGATTGTTGAAAAACGTTTGCTTGAAATATCTTCGCGCAAATCCCCGTCGACGACGACGAAACGCCCGCGTAATCGAATGCTACGTACAAACACAGTCGTAACGATCGCACCCGGCGCGTGTCGCGCTCTCGAGCTCCCGGGGTGTGCAGGCTAACAAAATCCCATTAAAGAATGCAATACCATTATGCGAGGAGCGATATTCCCAGGGCCCGATCACGTGTCGTTGAACCTCCACAATTTTCCGTAGGCGCTCTTACTTAGCCGGACGTTAATCCGGCCCTCTCTCTCTCGCGGTGCGAGAAAAAAAAAGGAGGCACCGCACCGCCTTATTACCCGGCAATTTCGCGAGCGATACACACCGTCGTTTGCACGCGGCGCCACAAAAAAAAAAAAGCGCGCGGCATTCCGGATAATGGGCCGCGGCGGCGCGGGGCCACTTTTTGCTTTATTCGCGGAGCGCGGCGCGGAGGAAAGCGCGGGGAAATGCATGCGCCGTTTCTGCGAGTGCTCGTGTGCACACAGCCGTCGGTGAGAAGAGTGAGAGAGAGAGAGAGAGAGAGAGGGACTTAGCGCCCCGAGACTCTCCGGAGCATCGTTTCAGGATAATCGCTCCGCGCGCGCCTACCTCGAAGGGCGTCCCGAGATTATACGCGGACGGAGGGGGGGACGTGTGTAAGAAGGTGAAACGATAACAAGTCGGGGGAATAAAGAGGCAGCGCGATTCGGGGTGTAAAACAGACGGGTTAAGGAGGGAGAGAATTCCGTGGGTGTGCGTATTAATTTCGAAAGAGCTGTGTGGTCTTTTTGGGCGGTGCGCGGGCACGAGAGCGTTTTTACGATTCGATTATTACCGCGGCTGGGAACTGGGATAATCGACTTGGACGAGCAACCGGCGAAGAAGAGATTATAGTCGTAATTTTTCGATCGAATGCGGTATCTGCTCGCTGGCTCGTTATATCGTAGGAGGATCTATTCTTAAACTCATGAGCGCAATTAAGGTAATTGTTATCAAGGTACACATTGAGCCTATTACTCCGGTCATGACCGGCACTTAGCCTCTTACGTAACAGAAATTTTTCCGACCAATTTTTATACTGGAAACGTTAAAGAGCGAGCATCCAAAATCACCTCACCGAGTCGCTTGAATTCGCGTCGATAAATCAGCTCGGCGTGTCGAAAATTCAATTTCCCGCTCGTTATCCGTCCTCGGCGCGTGTAATACGCGCAGGTCAGCGGCAGTCGTCGCTCTTCCTCGCGCGGCGGCGGCGGCGCGTCCACTTACTGTATAAGGCGCTCTCCGCGCGCACGCCGCCGCCGCCGCCGCGGCTCTTCCTTCAATTATTACGCGCCGCGACCGGCCATTTGCGTGCTAGGCGCATATAAGGCGCGACGTGTCGGCGACGAGCGCCGCCGAAGCTCTACGTGCCGAAGCGGCGCGATCTATTACGCGCTCACGTATATGCGCCTCGATATAAATCGCGTGAGAGAGAGAGAGAGAGAGAGGGGCCGCATTATCGCATCTGCGCGATCGACATTCGCGATTTTCCTTCCCTGTGTAACGATCCTTTTATTCCTCGCGAGAGAGAGAGCCACTGTTCTCCGCCGACGGGGAATTTCCCCGATTCTGGGGATTAGTGGGAAAATCGAGGGTCACATCGGTCGAGCTTCGACGTGTCGGAAAGGCTGATTAATATAAATCGAGGCTGAATTTTCCGGGTACGTCGGTGCCCGCGGAGACCAGTGGAACGGGACTAAAGATCCGCAAAACGATATCATTACACGAGACGCGCCTACCTGCGCGCACCGCGCATCTCCGATTCCGCGCCGATTCATTAATTAATAATCCAATTAGCTCGACGCGCGTACAGCTTGTCTCTCGGTTCTCTCTCTCTATGTGCGTGTGTAACCGTGCGCGTCGCGGGGGGAGAGAGTCGATCGAGGAATGTATCGCGAGCGACGGGTGAAAAAAAAAAGAAGGAGGAGAAGCGCGCGCTCGCTTGATTAATCGGAGGCGAGTTTACGAGCGATCGTAATTATGCGCGGGGATATATCGTCGTAGCGCCTGTTTCCTCGTTGGAAAGAGAGAAAAAGACGGCCGGCGTCGTTTGTTTAGCCGGCTGAATTAACAAAGTCGCGGCGCGAGAGAGGCGTTTCAATTACGCTTCGAGATTGCGATCGGGGCTTTCGTTTTTTATTCGCGTGCCATTGTAATGCAGTCGTAGGGAGCGATCGAACGACTGAATTTTCAATACCCGCGCCGGAGCGTAAATCGCGGCGTTTCAAAATCGCCGATAAATTATCCCTCGGAGGTAATTAAAACATAATAATCCGAGTTAATACGTCTGATTTACGGTCTATAATTCGCGAATTCCTCGGTCCGCTTTGCATTGTTATACCTTCCGAATGCGATTACCCGATAAGAGAAATTCTCGATTCTTTCAATATGGAAACGGCCGCCTCGATCGCAGGGGGGGATTAGAGTCATAAAGTCTCATTATCAATCTGCGTTACCTCGCCGATACATTTTCATCGTCACGGCTCATTGGCGCAAACTCGTTCTGGAAATGCTCTGGCGGGAAAGTTCTCCGCGCGGAGAGGCTTATTAAAAAGTGTCCCGCGTAAATCTAATAAAATCAAATTATACGCCTCGGAGCGCGATCGAAATTGTAAAACCTCATCTGGAACGGGGAGGGGGGGTTAAAAAATACGTATTACGGAAAATTGCACGTTTGGAAACGGGTTCCCTTTAGAAAAATCTTTTAATTAAACTATTTTATGCCTGCTTTTTTTTTAATCGCGACGTTAAAAGCCCGTAGTCAACTAAGTAATATAGCGACTGCATAAATATTTTTCTAATTACAAGATTCTCGTTTTCCATTATTATTTACGCGATAAATGCACTCGCGCGCGCTGCGTTAAGATAAAAACGGCTCTAAAAGATCTTAATAACTGACATTCGAGCCGGCCCCCGTTGGTATAATAAACATTCTCGCTTTCAACAAAAATCATTCTTATCGAACATTGCGAGCCGAGAGCCGAAACGGCGCGTTTACGTACACTAATTCACGTCTCTTTACAATCCTCCTCGAATTCGATCCCGTCGTAATAAAAAAAAAAAAAAAAGGCTCGACGATCCTCGCTCGGCGCGCGTAAAAAAAAAATACACACACAATTCGTACTGTGTGTCGTTCGGGATGGAAAAATATCGAGGAGCACATTCGAGTGTAATATTACAAAAGCAAACACGCGCCGAGGCGATATATATCGCTTTTCCAAGCCGTACGAAAATAAAAAGAAATATTCCCCGCGTTATTTTCTCCTACCCTTCGTGCACACACACACACACACATAGAAAGCACGGGAAATCCGACGTAGAGCGTCGCGCGGCCCGCTAATCCCCTCGTTGCGCGCCGGTCACGCTCGAAACATTATTTTTAATCCCTTTCGCGATAGTCCCGCGCGCGCGCGCGCGCTAAATAAACGAGGGGACGTATTATTTTTCGATTCGCCCCGGCGGACGATATTTCCCCTGGAAATGCAATGGCCACCGCTTTCGGATCCTCCGCCGTGTACGTGCACCGTGTTTCATATATATATATATATATATACGGGGAAAAAGGCGTAATACCCACTTTGGGCAAAACTGAAAATTTTCGCCCTCGCCAAAATTTGCATGATATTCCGGTAAAATCGGTAAAGACAATATTTTTCGGGGGGGAGGAAGGCGGAATGTATACGGCCCGTAACGAAATTAGCCCCGTTAGCACTTGCTTCTGCCCCCCTCGTTCGCTTTCATTTTTCCAGAGGCGTATATGTGGACTTTATATAGCCGCGTATAATAACCGGCGACGGGGAGAAGACTGTGTTTTGTTAGGGAGCGCCGAGCGTCGCGATAGGCCGACGAGAGAGCGCTCGGGGCGCGGAAGGAGACGCGTAACGCGAGAGATCGAGCGACTTCCCTCGCCTCGCGAAATTGCTTTTATAGATATTTTCATATGCGTTAAAATTATATTGGCTCTTATCTCTTTAATCTCCGATAAGATCCATTTTCGCGCGGCAAAAAAGTCGCGGAATGCAAGGGGAAGAGGCGCACTGTATACTTAAAAATTAGGTTCCGTATAAAACGCGAGGTAAACTATAATAAAACGCGGTAATCTCTATCCACCGGGCAAGGCCGAGGAAAGCGCCTCGCGACATCGATTAAAATCGCTGGCGCTTGTAATAAAAGAGCCGGACGCGCGTATATATATAATGCGAGCGACGCGCGCGGCGGCCGGGATTGCAAAAAGGCTCTCTCTCTCTCTCTCTCTCCCTCGCACGTGTCGCTCGGCGAGGAACGTGGGGAGAAAATCGAATTCGCTCCGAGCGCTCCGGTCCTTCGAAAATTATACGCGCGCCGATCGCCTTTCGATTCGGACGCGAGCGTCTCTGTTTTCTTCGCCGATTTATCTGCGCGAAGCCGATGCATCTTTAGTTTCCTCGGGAAGCTGAATGAAAATTTCGCTGAGTACAAAGAGGTGAAATAAAGCGCGGCGCTAAAAATAGACCGACGGAAAGCGGCGTCGCGCGCATTAGCCGCGAATCGCACGCGCACGATCGCTGACTCGCCAGTCACACACGCTCTCGGCGCGTCGCTTATTACGTTGGACTCGGCGACGGGGAGAGAGAGAGAGAGAGAGAGTCGACTGGCGCATTATGCAGGCCGCGCGCGATTCTCTATATGCATAATGAGGCGCGTCGTCTTGCTCGACGTCTCCCGCCCGAGAATAAAGTATCGGAGCGAGCCCGACTGCAGCGGTGTGTCACTCATTTGTTAGGGGGGACCGTTTTATCTCTCTCTCTCTCTCTCGAACAATCGCCGGCAACTGAGTTGCGATATACAGCGGCCCGCGAGTTTTCGCGAGTACATTTATCGTACAGCCGCGCTTATTAGCGGGGGATCTCGCGAGGAGTAATTGCGCGCGCGGAGAGCCGAGAGAGAGAGGATGTATATACATCGCGGAGTCGTATATGATTCAGCGCGGCTGAAAAAAGACGGATCGGCTTCGTAATTCGCGTGATATAATTGTCGAAGAATGATAATGGTCGAAATACGCCTTTTTTGCAAACCCGCGCCGAGGTATATGAAAGATTGATAAGTTTTTTTTGCCGAGAGGATATCGCATCGAGAGGAGCATTAGCTAATGACGCTTGTTGTTGTTTATTAAGAGGGAATTAGCAATGAACGATGACAGGAGCGTTATTTATGCCTCCTCGCCAATGAAAAGCGCAATGCTAATTCGTTATGAAACCCGCGGAGTGAACGTACGCGACGCGTGCAAGGGGAGTTTCTCTCGAGTTCGAGCGAGAGCCGTTGTGTTTCGCGTATAATTTGAAATTTCAAAAAACTAGAAGAACAACTGCGTACCGCACAGTTTAATTAATTTCAAGGCTCCGCCGCTGCGGAGTAACGAGCAGATTCGTATGGACCAACGATCGCCGAGCGAAATCCTGTTCTTTTTTCTTTCCTCCTCTTTCGGAGTCGACTCCGCGGCCTTTTTTGCGCTATCATTACCGTCATCGCATCATTGTAATCGTTGCTGCGTTACCGCACGGATTCTCCCCCTCTCCCCGCCCCGCGCGCCGGACGCGTTAACCTTAATTCATTGCGATTCAGGCCGCCGAAAAATAACGATCGCCCCGAACCGAGCTATGGAGCAGCACAATTCCGGATTATCCTGTTCGGCCCGCCAATTTATTGCGCGCGTCGCGAAATTAAGGAGAGAATTTTGGATGCCGCTCTCGTTTCGCCTCTCCGTCGAGCGTATATATATACATTTTTCGGACTTCTCGTTTTCGGGTAATGTGGATTTATGCGTAATAAATTTCGAGGGTAACTCGCGAATTTTTTTTTGCCTTTTGCCGCTTGATTTTCGGAGGTATATATAATTGCCGCGGAGCCGTCGTCAAAAAGCAGATTTGCCAAGAGACGCCGCGATTTTATTTCTAATAACTTTTCTACAGCGTGACTAAAGCAATTCGGATTTAAAATTCTCGCGGGATAAAGGATTGCGAAATAACTTTCTCTTCCGCCAAAAAAATAAAAAAAAAAGGAGGAACGAAATATATCCCGAGTCCGGTGACTGCGACGTTCCGACTGTTAATGTAGATTTTCCGTCGCGTTGCGAGATCTTAAAGATAGACTCTCTCTCTCTCTCGAAGTCCGCAGAACTGGTTTATTACAATTTCATGCTAATCTCCTCGCGAGTCCATTTTCAACGAGATCGCTCGGGCAGACACACACAGTAATTAAGACGTTCGTCGAAGCCGTGGCGAAAAAAACGCCGCTCGCAAAAGCCTCACGCTGGATTCGCGAACTTTAACACAATGGGCGAGAGAACGCCTCGTTAATTAGCCAACGACACTTTTCAAAGCCCCGATCTCGAAAGAAATTCTTCGAAAAGGGGCGAAAAAGGTGTAAGTCGAGAGTGTCCGAGGGGAGGTGTGTGCCATCAGCGGTGCGCGCGCTCTCGTTGTCAGGAAGCGTCAAGCCTACTCGAGCGCCCCGAGATAAGAGAAAGGATTTACACGAGCACGTCTCTTTTCTATGCACGCAACACGCGTATATAAGAGAGCCGCGGCCGGAGCACGCGATCGCTCCTTTGTCGGGAAAACTCGATGGCTCGGATCGCGCTAATTAGAGGGTGCACACCTTATTTTCTTTTTTTTTCGAGAAAAAAAGAAAAAAGAAAAAAAACAAGGCCTGATTTAATTCCGAGATTGTACGCGTGTTCTTGCGCCCCGTGCGGTTTCTCGAAAATTAAATTTAAATTATTCCCTCTGTAATTAAGTGAAATGTATATACATATATACGCTTTGGCAATTAGCAGGTACTTTGAAAGGAACGGATAAAGAATCGGCTCGGCTTTATTTGGGAAACTCTCAATTACGGAAAATCCGCGCGGAGAGCTCCGCGCCGCACAAAGAGCGATAATAAACGTTTTCGAAAAATCTTTTTTTAGAATTCAATATTAAATGAGGTACGCGGCGTTTCTATTATTATTTTAATGCACGCTTGTTCCAGCACGCATTATTGATATTTTATCACCGGCCATTCGACGTCTTTTACGCTCATTTACAACTTCTCGCACAAAGTAATTTTGAGAAACATTACATAAATTATTACGTGTCTCTCTCTCTCCCTCTCTCTCCGGAGCGCGCCGCATTAGACTTGCATTTCAAGCTCTCCTCGGCGGCCGAACAACACCGACGCAATTAACCGACCGAGCCGCGAGACTGCGCCGATCCGCGCGACATCCGTCGAGTCGCGAATTAGCGCGTATTAGGAAAAGAGTGATTAGGAGTTTCAGCGAACCGCCGCGCAGCGGGGACTGTGTGTACCGAGAAAAAAAGGTGTCGTAAGCGCGCGCGCGCGAGTAAACCGGCATTATACCGTAAACCTGTGCGAGCGCACACACGCGTGCATCCCAAAGGAGGACGGCCGCGAGGAGTTTTTCGCGCCGGGCAGCCAGTGAGAGAGAGAGAGAGAGAAAAAAGCGGTAAGCGCTTGATTTACGTTTGAAACGTCTCTATAGCCGAGGCGCGCAGTTTGTAACAGCGCCAAGTTGCCAGCGCTCCTTTCGACACTTAACATTATTACATACGTAATGTCCTCTCTCTCTCTCCCGCGAAGCTAAGCCGAGAGACCGGCCATTTACGAGCCTCCCGGCCAGAGACTCGGCCGAGAGTCGACGTTCTTAAGGGAAACGGCGTTGGCAGCTCGGAGAGGATTATAGCCCGTTTTTTCTTCGCTCCTTGAATATAATCACTTTATTTGCCCGAATTCTTATACTTAGATATCGTTTTTTTTTACAGCCCATTCTTTACGGGCTTTTAACGCCGCGGAGCGCCAGCGAGTTTTAATTAACGAAAATTTAGCGCGGGCGTCGTAATCGCTTGGTTTATTGGGAGATAAAACATTTTTCCCGAGCCGCTTAGAATTAATCATTCAGAGGCGAACAAAGGAGCAAATACGACTGTCAAAGCCGCCGCTCAAACAATGCCACGAGCTCTTCTCTCGTCTATTTAACAACGAGTCACCGAGGCACTTCAATAAAACGAAGCAGACGAAGCGCCCGACAAATATCTCAATTACACTAACGAAGTTTCCATTTCCTCGGCCGCCGCCGCAAGAGAGAGAGAGAGAGAGACAAAAGGCCCCGCTGATTGCCTCGGCGCGCGGCGCATAACGAGCCTCTCTCGGGCGCTAATTAAAGCGGAAAATGAAAAGTGCGCGCGCGCCCAGGCCTCCCATTATCGTGTCTCTCTCGGCCGTTGGGCCCCGAAAGTCGTAAATCCCGAATCGCGGGCCTTTCCGCAGTGGCGGCCGGAGTATAATGTTTCGCGAAAGTAAATAAATTAACGAATTTAATTATCGCGAGCGGCGGATATATACGTGTATATCGAGGCAGACGCGAGAGAGGCTTGTATATATATATGCGTATAGGGGCCGAGAGGAATTTATTAGCGACACTTGTCCGAGCGCTTTATGCCCCCTGGCCGTAATCTTTCATTTTCCTCTCGCGCCTGCTTCTCTCTTTCTCGGCTCCCCCGTTTCGCTTTCCCTCCCCTCTCCTCGGGGCTCCTTCGTCCTTCGCTCTTTCGCGCTCGGACATTGATTTTAAATCAAAATGTGCTCGGCTTTTTATTTTTTTTTTTTTTTTTTAGATTTTTTACTGGTTTTTCGGCCCCGTTTTTTTTTGGCGACGGTTCATTAGCAAAACTATGTATGTTATGTTTTTTAAATTAGTCGCCGCGCGGCGAGGCTCGTTTATTTCGAAACGTTCTCGAGGCAGAAATTCTCATTTTACCATTTAAAAAGTGCGGTATAATGAGTTTTAAATATTATTCCAGCCGTGTGTTATATTGACCTATAAAACTTTATGAACCCGCAAAGCAAATAAAAGCACACGATCCTTCCGCGAGGCTGAAAAATTTTAAATTACGTACGCAAAAGTTAGAAAAAAAAGAGAAGAGGAGATATCGGGCGAGTTTAAAACGGAGCAACAATCACAATGCCACGCATTACACGTCGGCCGCGAGATCGGCCGCGGTAAATTCACCGAGTCTCCCGAGCGTCGATACGTGTGTAAACTCGTTAAATCGTCATAAAAGCGTTTTTTATTTAGATTTATAACTGACAAGTTCCGAGACAAAAAAAAAAGAGAGAAAAACAGAAAAAAAAGGAAGAAGAAAAGAGAGGAGAGCGAAGCTCTGGCCGCTGCAGCGGTGCAGAATGCAAGAAACGCGAAATCTGTATATATACGAGGATTTTATGCGAGCGCGCGGCTTTGTTGGGGCCGGAGAGCGCGAGGTGTGCGTAAACAGCATTTAAATCACAAAAGTCATTTTAGCCGTTTTACGACGCGCCGCCGCCGCCGCCGCTGCGCACCGCGGCGGAAAAAGAAATAAACCGGCGCGGGGGGAGCGAAAAAAAGGAGATTCATGCCAAGTGCCTTTACACGCCCTTCAAAAGCAGATTATTCCTCAAACGCTTTATCTTATCTCGCTTATGCCATTACGGACGATCTCTCCCCCGAATTTCTCTTCATTTATCTGTGGCCTTTCCCTTATTTCCTATGTTTTTACAGCGGCCGCGCAGCCGCTGATAGAGCCAAATTATCTTAATCCGGACGCGCGCGCGACCGTTTGAGAAAAGTTCGAGGAAGCTGCTGCGTTGCGTTATCGTTCGTTTAGTTTTTCTTTTTTTTTTTTTCGTTTTTTTAAATCGCTCGCGTAGAAGACCGGGCGGGCGATTTATCCGCTTTTAATGCGTGGTGTACAGGGCAATCTTTACAAGCTATTCAATGCGCGGCGTTCGATTATGCACGGTCAGAAGCGGTATATCTCGCGGCTAATGATATTATTAGGCATTGATAAAGATACTTATTTATTGTTAGTCAAACGAATACATTAGCCAAATCCAACGCTCGACGACAATCCACAAAATTTCCACCAGCATATATACATAGAGGAAGAATATCACCTCGACCGGGGTAGCCGTAAAAACTCGCCTCGCGCTCGCACGAACACCCTCCTTAAGATTTATAAGACCGCGTCCCGCACGAACCCGAGCCCCTGCACCGACCCACCTAATTACCCGAAGATTAGCGAGTCCGCGGCGCGTATCGGGCCGGCCCGATCTCGCGGAAATGTCGCGCGCGCGCGGGCTAGATTTTTTCAAGCCTCGCGCCGCGGCCGATTAAGTCATTTTGCATTGTACACACCCGCGCCCGGGAGGCGGACGTGTGCGCTTTTTGCCGGGGCGATGAAATTTTCGTTGCGCTTAATGTCGTTAATTAATGTAGTTTCTGGGTTATTATATAAGAAACTCTGTTGGTTAAAACGTTTTTGCGGACGAGAGGGCTGCTCGGGAGAGTATATACAACGCCGCGGTGTATATATATATGACATTTTTTGTCTCGCGCTCTCGCAGCGTGCATGGAATCGTAATTATACTCATTATGCAATGTATAATAAGGATTATAATAAGATGGCGGAAATTATACTCCTCGTTTTAGAAAAGCGGCCGGGATTTTTAGTGTCCCGGCGAGGTGAAAGTATATATACGCCTCGAAATATATATATGTATAGAGAGAAAAACTGAGTGAAAATTTTTAATGAATTATCTCGCTTTAACGTACAATAAATTATCCCGCGGATTTTTTAATCGATCTCCTCGAAACTCTCGGCGGAGCTGCACGGCGCGGCCTGACGTTTACGCGATAAAGATTGAAATTTAATATCCAAGTTTATTTAGAGCCGGAATCCAAGAGTCGATCGCCCAAACGGTAACGAGTCCATTTACGAAATACCGAGAATCCACGGCAACCGACCAGCATCCCGCCGAGCGTTTATATTATTGCAAAAGCCGCCGCGGCGGCCCAAGAATTATAACGCACAAAAATCGCAGCGAGAAGTATAGGCGAGTCGGGGGGAATTTTTTGCCTCTCGCGCCGCTCTTAACGGTCTTATTAGGTGTTTACGAGCGTTTTGTCGATAGACCTCTCGCAAAAATGCCGCCGCCGCCGCGGACGCCCGATGAAGAAATTAACTCTTTTGCGAAAGTCGCGCGCGCGCTTATAAATATATTCCCTCGAAAGAAACTCCCGGCTTTTGTTTAATGCATTTTTAATGGACGCGTCAGCGGAGGGGGGGGGGAGAGGAGATGCCTTTTAAACGATCGCGATCGTTTACGCGAGGTCATGCGTGTAAGTAAAGCACATCGGAAATTACAGAGTACGCGTAGCAGCTCTCTCGCGCGGGCAGATTGAAAAAAAAAAAAAAAAAAACAGAGCCGCCGCCGCGGATGTAATTACGTTCGACGGGGCGATTTTCGCCGTGAAAGCGTCCCGGGCGATGATGAGCGCTGAATTAAATGATAATTAAAGCGCAATAAAAATCAATTTCGGCGCCGAGGGAAAACATCGCGTAATTTACCCAGGCGTAATGATAGAGTCGCGAGGCGGCTCCGCTGCATAATTCCTTGTTTATTAAATGCGGCCGCTCGTTTTTTTCTTTTTTTTTTTTTTTTTATAATCCCCTAATTATATTTATGAGAAAGTCGGCTTCGCGGCGCGCGTTTAACGCCGTATCGCATTATGTATATAAACGCATGCGCAAAGCGAGCGCTTTCTTTTGCAAACAGTCATTTTCATCATTCAACACTCGCGGGATATGTTATATATATATTCTAAAATTCTCGAGAGTGTATTACATGCAAATACCCAATTACCGGCGCGGCCGGCCAATTATAAACTCCAAGCGCCAGAAGCGACGCGCGCGCGCATTTTTTTTTTTTTTTCGAGCCTCCTTCCGCCGTTGTTCGCGCGTTGTGTACACGAGTCGATATTGCGCTCGCCGCGTTTGTTTTCTGGAAATGTATTCCGACTTTGAAAACGGCACGTTCTCGCTTGTGCTTTTAACATTTATATTATCATTCAAAGATATGTCATTTTCTCGCGTGGCTCGCCGGGGAGAGAGAGAGAGAGAGAGAGATTAGCATGCGAGCGGACAAAAACTTTTAACTATGTAGTTTGCGACTTGAAAACGTTGTTCGAGTAATTTTAACGACCCGATTAAGTCACTCACTTACCGGCAAATATATTTTTATCGAGTCGCGCGGGAGGCCATTGTTTTTTTCCGCCTTTTCTAAATGTCAAAGGAGAGAGAGACAGAGAGAAAAAAGTCCAGGCGCGCTAAATACCGACGTGCGCTCTTTGCGCGACGGTTTACCGCCTCAAAAGCGTAGCTAATGTTTCAACCTCTTCTGCGCCGAGACATAATGCGCCATGGACTGTTAATTATCAGAGCCGATTTCTAGACCGTCCGACGTGTATAGAATTATTTCCCCGACGTCTCCGATGTAATTTTACATAACGTTACCTCTCGGCGCTCGACTTTGAAACGCTATCCACTTCCACATTTCGTATAATTGCATCCTGACGAAAAGCGAAGCGGCCCGCGCGAAAGGAGTCACGATTTTATCTGAAATCTCCGCGCCGATTTTGTCGAGATCCCATTTATATATATATATATAAAAGAAGAATGCGAATTTAGCCTCACCTGAGTCTCGGAGAGCGAAAGTGCCTGAGCCAATTGTTTCCTCTCGGCGCCGATGACGTAGTGGTTCTTCTCGAAGGCGTGCTCGAGCTTCAGCAGCTGCGACGGGCTGAACGCCGTCCTTATTCTCTTTGGCTTGCGGAAGGGCTGCAGGAGGAAGCCGGGGATGTCCGGGCCTGAAATCAAAGCCGATTTCTTTATTATCGCGTCGAGCTCGAGCTTCGGGAGTTTTTTTATCTCGAGGGGGGAGAAAAAAGTCAAGCCTGGAACGGCCATTGACAAGTCCATCAATCTTTCTTTTTTTCCAGCGGACTAATGACCTCGGGATATATTCGAGGAGGTATCGATGTTGATCGAGCGTTAATTATTATTCCAAGTTTCGTGTAAACTTTCAAAACTCCGCTCGGATGTTTAATGATAGTTTACATAAATTCTAAATCGGTATTACGAAAGTTGTTGAGCTGCATAATGTTTGTAATTTACTCGCTCTTATCTTTCGATCGGTTTTTGATTTTCTTCATTAGTAATTCAAGGAGTAATCGCGGTTTCCGTTCCGAAAACGCGCCGTTTTATTATTACTTAACGATCCATTGCGAATTTATTAATTCATAAACATTCGGCCGCGCGCCGTACTGTAATTGGGACAATAATGAAAATGCCGCGGCTCTCGTTGTGTTATCGAAATTTTCAATAATTTTGCCGCTTATCGGCTCGATCGGCATTGATTAAATAAGCTCGCCTGGCACTGCTTACCAACGATCCAACCATTATCAACGGTCGCTTTCGAAGATAATAAAGTAAATCGCCGTCGATTCGATAGAACTAATAATAATTCGAAAGTCCGACCGACAATTTTCTCGTTCCAATGTTTCTCTCCCGCGGGACGATTAAATTTTACAATCAAGCCCGACAAAAAGCCTTTATTAACGCCGCCGAGCGTCGCTTTCACCGCGGATCACCGCGAGAGAAGCCCGAAAATTCACGAAAAGAAGCGGTAAAGAAGCGAGTCGGCGGCGCGCGGAGAGGAGCGAGAGAATTCCGAGGCGTGCGGTCAATTACAAGGGAGCGGCGCGCATCGTATACACTTCGCGATAAGAAAGCGGAGAGGCTCTCGCTTATATATATATATATACGCGGGAGTTCAAAAGGGTAATTGCGTATTCTTCGCGGCTGCGGAAAAGGTCGAGATTAGCTCGGCGGCGGGACCGGAAGTCGTTCGGCCACCGGAAAGGTGTAAAAAGCCCCGAGGAGCGAGAGAGAGAGAGAGAGAACGCGATAAAATTTGCGCGCGCGCCCCCGAATTGACTTTCGTCGGCTCTGCGCCCCGCCGCCACTCAGCGACGCCCGCGATTCCTCGCGCCTGCCGCCGCGTGTTTCCGTTTTTTTTTACGAGACGCAATTAAAGAGCTGAGAGATCCCGGCGGTTTTACGACTCGCTGCTGCTTACGGCAAATTGCTCGCGCTTTTATGAATTGGAGCGCGGTTCGCGAATATTTCGTCGATTATTACCGCGGTGTAATTTCGCTAAGTGTTATATATCGAACGCTGCGATTTTTATCTAAAACCCGACGGAAAACATCGGCAATTTGTATATCCTTAGTTTTAACAGGCCATACAAAAGCCGTGGCATTACGCCGGCTTTTTAAAGAGAAGAAACAATCGTTGCGCCCTCGCTATCCGGCGATCTTTTCGGAATCTCCTAATGACTTACTCGGCCGAATGTATACACTCTATATCCCTCTTCTCTCGCTACCGTTTTACGATTCCGACGCGCTTCGTTTCGCGCGCGCGCTGCCCGACGTGAATTTTCCGCGCGCAACGAGCCACGAGAGCCGTAAACGCCGCGTAATGGACGACGCGCTTTTAACCTCTTCCAAGCGCGAGTCTCGAGCCGCGAGAGAGCCCATTGGTTGTAATTCAGTCGAATATGCCCGCGATAATCGCGGCTAGGAAGGATGGAGTACAATCATTTTTTCCTGAATCGGCGTCTAACCGTTTTCTCGGTAAACGACGCTAATCCGCCGAGCGATGCTTCTTGCGAGATTTTAAACGACGGAGGCACTATGAATTTTCGAGAAAAAAAAGTGCCTTCGCGGCATTATTACACTTCTGTTCCTCTCGGCGAGGAGGATAATAAATTTTACGTAACAGTTCCTCAAAGCGTGTTTTGCTTAGTCCAATTACTTACAGCTATTCTAAATCAATTACGTCCCCGCAATTACCTCCCGGGCCTCCTCATCCCACTTCCGTTAACCGAGCGAGAGTCGTTACAATTACGGCGAACGCCCTCGATTATTTAGCCGCGCGCGGCGCGCATTACGCGCACCGGCTGTCTTTCTTTCCCTCGTCATTCTCCCGAATAACAATCGCGTCCCCGCGTCGAGTCTGAAGAAGAAAAAGAATCCCCGCGCGCGGCTTGATGTATCTTCGCGCGTCGCTGGAATCAGAATGCAGCTCTCCGCCGCACGCGGAATAACTTTGGGCGAAGCGCGCGTATATATATATATGTATATATACGTTTCAACATCAAAGGCACGAATATCGTCCGGCGCGCGGCGGCGACGACGACTCGATCGGGTTTCCGCGTCCTCGGGGAGAGCGGCGCGCGGCGTTTCTTGCGGAATAATTATGAGGACGCGCTTTCTTTCGACTCGCTGCCCCGGACTTTCTAGGCGACTCGTCGCGGATCGCCTCGGGAGCGTCGGGGGAGGGGATTTACGGCGCTGGGAAGCGTAATCGATGCAAAGGGTGGGTTTTAGGGAGCGTTAAAAAAGAAATTTTCGCGCTTTTTTGCTCGATGATGAAACCATAATAAATTCAGACGAATATATAAACCATCCGTTACAAGACGCGGCCTCTCTCGCTCTCTCGCCGTGCACGCATCTCTCCCCGATAATAGAGAATTGAATGAAATTTCAATCGCGGGAGCTCGCCGGTAGATCCGCCGCAATTACGCCGCGCGATCACGCGGCCTGCACGGCAGCTGCGCGCTCGCCTCGGGCCGGCAGCTCAGCTCTCGTGCACCGCCGCCGCCGCACAAAAATCCGACGCTAAACGAGAAAAGTACTCCGGGCTACTAACGACTTACGCCGGCCGCGCGCGTCCTCGAGTAGAGGCAGCGCACGAAATCCCCCCGCCGACGAAGACGACGAGAGAGTTCGGAGCGAGTAATGCGCGGCCAATTATTCGCAATTTCCGAGGCCTGATTTATATGCACACGCCCCGGCCGACCGCGAGAGAGAGACGATCGTCCCCGACGAGGAGTTTTTATCGCGCTCCGAGGGCTATTTTCCTCGAGGAGTTCAATCGATTAAGCTGCACGCGTGTGATCCGCGCGCTTTTTTTTTTTTTTTTCCAGGAGCGATAACCGCCTGCGTATAACTCCCGTTTAGCGCTGAGAAAAAGATCGACGGGCTAAAGTGTTAACGGCTCGTTAAAAAAAGAAAAAAAGGAGGAGAGAAAAAAAGACGGCGCGCGAACCGCGTCGTTTCGTCAACGGAAAGCCATTGTTTTTCCATTGTTCGCCCCGGAGCGATATGAACAAAGCCGCCTTTTTGTCGCCATTATATGCACACACGTATATACGTATATACGTAGACACGCCGGCCGCGGGGACTAAACGATCGGGAAAGGAACGGCGCTGCCGCCGCCGCGCGCGCACTTTGCGCGTGTCTAATGGCTTTTTAATTGTTGCGTCGGCTTTCACCCGCTCGCCTCGCGCGCAAAAGCACCTCCGCGTGCGAGTCTGCCTGCGTTTTTTTTTTCCTCTTCGCCGCCGCCGAGATCGTGTATATACGTATATGTATACACTGAGAAAAAAATTTCATTCAATCAATGAAATCGGTAATCATATATTGGCACTTACATATTTAATCATTTAAAATACATTTTTAGTTGAATCAAATATGATCTTATTAGGTCAAAGATGATGTTATTGAATTAAAGAATCAAAGAATTGATCAAATGACAAATGTGTTAAAAGAATTAAATATGTAACTATCACTATATGATTACCGGTTTCATTGATTCAATGAAATTTTTTTCTCAGTGTACGCGTGCACGCGAGTGATTGAACGGAATTCCGCGGGGTTTTGTTAATTTTTAATTTTAATTTAACGATGTCAATTTTATTTCGAAAAAGTTGTAAAGTGGTAAAGGGAACGGTTGGTTTTAGGACGGCGGACGGAAAACATTAACGACGTCTTCATCCCCGAGCACTTGATCGTAAAATAGCTTCTATACGTACAAAAAATAAAGGCACAATATCCACTCGAAAATCGTACAAGGACGCAGAATGGTAGCACAAAAGCCAGAAAACCTGCGCTGTCGGCGCGATTGTCATCCTCGTGAAATAGAGACGTCCGCCCGAAAAAAGGTGAGCTTTCTCACTCCCAGCTGCTTCTCTCTCTCTCTCTCTCTATCTCCTCTTCGTCCTCCTCTCCAGCAAGAGTCAGGCCATAGGCGACAATGGAGGTAACCATGTCTCCGAAAAGAAAAAAAAGCCGAGAGAGAGGCGCGCACGCGCATTGTACGTCTCGAAAGCACACGCGAAGGGCGCCCCGCGGCGCTCCGGGCCGCCGGACACAAATGGCGCTTTAATAGCTCCGATTAAAAGGTCCGGGGGCCAGCTTTCTGACGCGCGAAATTCGATAGTCGTCGGGCTCGTAAGAATGGCTCGGGGTCCCGCCTTCCGTTTCTCGGGTGCTCTCTCTTTCTTCCACCGGAGAAAAAAGGGAACGAGAGGAAAAATTGTCGCGCGCGCTACACGAATCCGCGTCGCGTCGGGTCGCTTGTGAGAAAGGGGGGCGCGAGGATTTTTATAAGCGCGTGTGAACTATTTTTCATTAGCATAATTTCGACGACGGATACACATAGGAGACTGAATTCTTATGCGGCGTAGTATTAAATTCCCTGTACGTTTATTGCACAAACAAATCCGATACGATCCACCGAATCCTCTTCCAAGAAGCAATAAGATTACTCCCCTCCCGGCGGTACAATACACATCGAGCATCATTTAATCGATAACGCGAATTACCCGCCGCCGGCTTGTTCGCACGTATCTCTGTATAAAAGCGGCGGCGGCGGAGCTCACCGAGAGCAAACGGCGAAAACAAAGGGGGGGTACGAAGCGCGGCGCGCGGAGGGCCTTTGTTTCCATTGGCACGGAGCGAATCGCCCGTTTCCGCGGCCGACTCGAGCCTCCCCCGGGAGGAACAAAGATGGCGGCCACTACTCGATTTTTCCGCCGGGACCAGTTCCGTCGCGCGGCCGCCCCGACGACACCTCTCCCCCCTCGACCGCCGCGGGCGGCAGGTGCGCGCGACGATTGCGCCGATTCTTTCGGTCGACACGCGTCGATCGGCTCGAGATCGTTTGTTTTTGGCGGTGCGGAGGAGATTTTTGAGTTTTTCGCCAGCTGTGACTTATTGTTTCAAAAATTTTACGCTTACGCAAAGTCAATTGCATGATTTTCAACGGAAAAGAGACAACGAGACGTATATACAATCCGCGGCGAACGAACGTTTGTTTTACCGCCGCATGAATTTTCATTAATAACGCGACGCTCATTGTGTAGAAAATACCGCGCGGCAATTATTTTCCCGCGACTCTTCGAGCTCTTTTTCCATAAAACGCGAATAAACGCGCCTATTTCGAAGCGTTAACGAATCTCTGGATTATTTATAAGGCACTTATTTACAGAATGGAAAAAGGAAAGAAAAAAAAAGTCGATTACCCCGATCGGCCCGCGCTCGCGTTCGTTTTAGGACACCCGCGATATATATACGTATATGCGCGGGCGCGCTCCTTCTTTCTCTCCCTCCTTCTCGTGTCGATCGGCCGTAGATGAGGTAGATTTACGATAATTGTTACGAGTAGTACGAGAAGCGCCGCGATCTTGACTGCGCGCTTTATTTACTACGATTGACCTCGCGAGATTTGCGCGCGCGAGAGAGAGAGAGAGAGGAGGAGAGAGATTTATTTGCGAGCTGAAACGGCGTTAGACGAGGCTTGTTCTCGTTATTTTTGAAGCACCGCTACAAATGCGCTGACTTATTCGCTCGTAAGTGTCTTTTTCCGAGTTCGTTCTTAATATTTTAGTCGGGAGAATTCAATTTATCTCGGCGGCACGGGGGATCCTCGAGTAATATTAGAACGAAGTTTGCGTTTCAGTTCGATTAATCCGTTTTTCCGAGCCAATGTTTTTTTCTCGTCGTCGAAGGTCGTCGGTGGATTGAAGACGCTGGTGACGGATTTCTTATTCGAGGCAATTGCGAGAAATCGCTTTCGAATGTTAAATTATCAGATTGTTGCGATGAAGATGTTTGAGAATAAAAATATGGTTGGTATTTTAAAGGTGATTTATAAATTTAATTGTCTTAATTATCGAAGAGAAAATTTTCAGTTTTTCCTAAAAACTTGATCTATATTCAAATTAGTTTGATATTACAATTTTCTTAAGATTTCAGCAAAATATATAAAGTATATGCGCTAAAAGTAGCGAATCGGTTTTCTAAATGCCCATAAAATTTGTCGGCAAACCACGCAGAAAGCTGCAACCTCCCCCCGAGAGGACGGATTTCACCTTCGATTTGAATTCATCCACATTAGCTCCTCGTAGAACTACTCGAGAGTACATTAGACTCTCCGCGGCCGCGGCGATGATCTCTCTCGCGCCCGTCGAGATATATCATCCGGCGGTTTATTGGCGACGGATGTGGGTTATTATTTTCGTAAATCACTTTAACGAGGAACTGTTCTCCGCGCTCTCCGTATATTTCTTCTTCAGCGATTATATTGCTTGGGAAGATAAGCGCCGAGGTTTATTCCCGTATTCTTTGTTTCGCGCGCCGGAGAAAATCCCCGGGGTTCTCCTGTATAATATCTTATTAACGGAGCAGAGTAAATATTTAAATTATCGTCGGCGTTAAATGGCGTTTGAATGCGCGCTTGACCTCATTACTCGATCGCGTTCGGTGGAAAAATTATGTATACCCGAGGCGAGGCGAGGTGTTAAAAAGGGTTGTGCACGCGTTAAAAACCGCAGTAAATAAATATAGGTTTAAAGTCGCAGAAAAGAGCGTACAACGACGACTCGTTCGCGGCAGCTTTTAATTATTTAATTAGCAGCTCGAGCGTTAAAAAAAAAGAAAAAATAAAAAGGCGATCCGAATTATATTCGCCGCGTTGTACCGGAGCCTTTTTTCACGGTCGGCGGATCATTAAATTATAAAAGCGCGCGCCGCTCCGACAATATATACGCGTATATGTATGTACGCGCGCTCATTGATTCGGCTTCCCGGCTCGTTTCACGCTCGATTTGGTGGGCTCGCTCGCGCAACCGATAAGCCGCCCGGAGTTTTCTGCCGGATTACGAAAAAGCTCGAGCGCGCGCGCCTTCAGATAACGGCTAATTGTTTGTTTACGTATTTTCGAGAGGAGCGAATTATGCAAACTGTTATCGTATATACGTACGTCCGCTGATAGACGGGACGAGCCGACGAAAAGCGTCTCGCGTTCGCCTTCTTTCTAACGATTAATACCGGAGGACGGTGCAGGTGGAGGATAGGCGATTATTGCGCGTCACCGGCTGGAGGACAAACAATTTTCTGCCGGACGATCAAGGTCTCTCGTTCGAGCCCTGATCTCGATGTTCTCTCTCGCTGCAGACGCGGCAGTTCGTACGCGGAAACCGACAAATAAGATAGAAACGAAGAGATATAATAGCATTGTATTGCGTTTTTACGCGCGGAGGAGCTGCGATTTCAACAATGTGTCTTGTTTGTCCCAGATTAAGAGGGACATTCGTCATCGCGCTTATCGGCTTCAATTAAACTGTCTTATTAAGTATTTCTGTCTCATTATTGAGATGTTCAGCAATTTTCGAAACTACACACACTGATAGGAGCTGCGACGCTTTTCTTTTTTTTTGCCGTTTATTATACACTGTTTCATTGCTACGACGTTTTTACAATGGAGCTTCGCGCTGATTTATATCTTGATTAACGAGCCGGCTCTCATTATTTATTGCAAAAGCTTCATTATTTAACGCGCGGAGCAACCAGGGTTTATCGAAAAAGTGCGAAGCGTTATTTATTAATTCTAACGGTCTGCGTGTGTATATTGACGACGATGACATGCATAAATTGAATACGCCGCATTTCGAAACCGACAATTTACAGCGCCATTAATTCAAGCTGCAAATTAATATAATTATGCAAATCACTTTATAAACCTCGTTTAATGTGTCTCTTGGAAAGGTTGGAAGACGTTTTTTTTTTTACAAGTTAGAAGGTTTTTTTGCTGTTATAATAGCACCGAGAGCCTCATCGTCTTTGACAAACTTCAAAACGTAATGAAGTGCAATTCTTTAATATATGTACGGTGTACCGAGCTATTTATCCTCGATTATTGCGTGAATAAATGCTTTTGTAATTGCAATTATGATTCCGAGTACAAGATAACGGCGGAAGTTTATAAAATATTCGATAAGGAGCTGCGTTTAATGTTGATGTGTAATATTTATATGGTCGACTGAATCTACAGCGACATTGAGGATAATGCGAATTAATCGCGTTGGTATTGATAAAATATTGTATTAGTCTTGGAGTAATCAATGCGCTTAATATCTTATTTATGATCAATTGTATTCTCAACAGTTTTTCTTACTGATTTGAAAATTACTTTGTGTATTGAAATGTAAATTCGTCTGCGAGCAAACTTTAAAATAAAATACTGAAAATTGAATAAAAAAAAAGAAGTAACTGTACAAATTCTGTACGAATGAAACATAAGATACTGCACGAATCCTACATGCTCGATCCTAATAATAATAATGCTTCTAATTAAAAGTAAATATATTTATGCAAGCACGTCGATCGTTACATTTCCCTTTCACTCGTATAAATCATCCAAGACTCACCTCCCGGAAATCTCTGGGGAAATATGCGCCCGTGCCTGGACAGCAGCCACGGGTACAAAGGATAACTGTCCCTCGGCGGCTGATGCGGATGGGGCGGCGGGTGGGGCCCGGCCGGGCCGCCGGCGTGCGGGTAGGGCCCGTGGGGCGAGCCGTGGTGGGCCTGGAGGGCGACCGCGATGTTCGCCGCCTGGAAGTGCTGAGCCGCGGCGATGTTGGCCGCGAGGGCCAGGTGCTGGGAGTGATAGTCGCTCTGGGCCTGGGGCCCGGTGCCGGCGTGCGCCGCGCCCGGCAGCCCGTAGAGCGTCTTGAGCTGCTCGGCGGCGACGGCCGCCGCCGCGGCCGAGGCTCCGACCGGCGGCGGGCCCAGGTAGTTGGGGCTGGGCCTGACGACGCCCGGCGGGGGCTGCGGGTGGCTGGCGGCCGAGGAGGGCGGCAGCACCGGGGACTCACTGTTTCGACTGGTGATCCGGTGCGCGGGCGGACTCGGCGAGTCGTTCGGCGTCGATCCGCCGCTGTGGCTGCGATTCGTCAGGGATCGCGCACTGTAATCCAAGTGGTGGTGGCTGGACCTGTGCTGGCTCTGCTGCTGCTGCTGCTGCTGCTGCTGGTGATGGTGGTGCTGCTGGTGGCTCAGTCGTTGGTTCAGGGGATGGTGGTGGTTCTGGGACTGCTGGTGGTGCTGCGGCGTGAGCGAGTGGTGCTGGGTGTGGTGCAGCCCCGAGGGCGTCCGTCTCGAGTTCGGGTAGGACTCGACCGAGGAGCTCCTCGACAGGGGCCTGTCCGACTCCTCGGAGTGGGCCCCGGGCGAGCGAGTGCCGCCGCTGGCCAGCCGGGCGCGGGCCCGGGCGATCGGCGAGCTCGAGCCGCCGCCCTCGACGACGTCCTGGGGCGAGCCGTCGTCCCGCTCGACGATGTCCATCCTGTGCTCGGAGAGCCGGGTGGTCGAGGAGTCGTCGGCGCTGTCATTGCGACCGCGTCCGCCGCCTACGATCGAGTCGATGCTGAAGCCGATCTTCGGCTTGGAGGGCACCGGGACTATTGGCGTCGGCGCGAGCGGCATCATCGTACGCGGCGATGCGACGCCCGGCGATGCACCTCCGATCTTTAGGATCACCTTGACGGATTTTCGGGACCACCTCGAGGAGCACCGAGGAGATGGGCGGCTGTGCTACTGGCTAACGTGAACGTGTCCGTACTCACTTAGGTTTCGCGCATCTTTTTTTGTGTCCTGTCGCCTGCAGACCTGGACGCAGATTGCAGATCCTATTATATACTCAACACTGACCAGCGATCATCACAAGTACATGGCAGAGCTGTCGCCGCGAGGTTTCTTCAATTATGGCAAAGACTCTCCGCATCTCTCCGACTGCCAAGGGTCAGTGCAATGAATCACGCGCACTGATTCAACCGAGAAGCACTCCGCTTATATCGATCGGGCACAAAGTCGTAAATACACTGGCAAGTAGCACTGCTCTCCTCTCTCGGCCGTTACGTCCGCAACACTCGCGTCACTTGTCCGTCGTGTTGCGCTGTTTCGTGCGAGGCGAGTCCGCTGCTGCAGTTCCTGCTGCCGTTGTCGAGAGGCCGACGGGGCTCTCCTGTCCGGCGCTCTGCGCGGTGCAGAAAACGGGCGCGCGAGCGGAGCGAGAGTGACTCTCGGGTAGAGTCAGAGGAGAAGCGAGAGCGTGGCTCTCCCGGACACTGCTGGCGCGAAGGCTTGCTGGTGTTTGAGAGAAAATTACCGGCTAAACGCCGCTCTCCCCGGCGGACTCGCTCGCTCGGCGGCTGGCTTGGTGGGGGAGCCGGGCCTACGCCTCCCACTACCGGCCGAGAGCTCGCGCGCGGCCGCCACCAGGAGCGCGGGAGTCAGCGACGAAGAGAGAGAGAGAGAGAGAGAGAGAGAGAGAGAGAGAGAGCAAAACGGCGGACGAAGGCCGGAGGGCGTGTCCGGCTGGGCGGGGCGAGGGAGCCGCGGTGGGGGCGTGGCCGGGGAGGCGGCCAATTGGTCGTCGGTCGGGGGGTGGGGCCCCGGAGCGGCGAGGCGCGACGCGCCACTGGACGGGAGCGCGCGGAGTGGGGGGCGGCCTCGCGCGGGGCCCCGGTGGTGGGGGCAAATGAGCTGGGGAGCGCGAGCATTAGTCCGGCCATGGAGCTCTCTCTCTCTCTCTTCGTCTCGGCAGTCTCTGGCTTTGTTGCTCTCTCGCTCGCAGGCTCTTTCTCGACTTTTTTGCCGAGCGATGAAAATGAGCCGTTTAATTAATACGTCTGGCTGAGAAGCTCGACGGGGAGAGAGAGAGAGAGAGAGAGAGAGAGAGAGGCTCGAGGGTTTCTCGTCACGCGCGTATGTGTTCTTTTATTGTAGCGGAGGATGGATCGCGAGCGCGAGGAGGAGGGGGGCATGCCTTTTTATCTCCGCTACTGAGCTGCTGCGCTTTTGTCGCGATGTGTGCGCGCACACCGGTGCGGCTCTGGCGTACGCGCGCGTCCTGCTTTTTTCGAACGAGCTACATTTTTTTCCGCCTGGCATATGTCGCTGGCTAACTTATATATGTAAATGCGTTTATTCATCGCGGCGAGCCGAAAAATGTAAATTCGCCCGTGGCGGCCAGATTGTCGTATTATTATACGAATTAATTCATTGTTATTAGTTGTATTTTTATCGATTGTTTTATTGCTTTATGGCTGCCTTTTTTGCACAGCTTTGTCTCTTTGTTCATGTCAATCTTGATAAAAATGTTAGTCAGTTGGTTGTAGTGCGACAATATTAATTTTTAAATGAAACAGATTTATTCTTTTTTAGATAAATTTTTCATTTTTATAATCTTAAAAAATTCAAGAATTATTATAGCGTCGTACAAAATGCAGTCAACTAAAAGCAGGATTACGATTCCAATTTCTTGCACATTTTAGATTAATACACTGCAATTTCCTACGCAAAAGAAAAACGAATACTGAAAGGCAAAATTACGTTGCTAATACGAGCCAGAAAAAGGGGAAAAATCTCGTCCGTGACACACGATAAGTTAGCATCAGACTCGGCTGATAGTCGTGTAATTTAACAATTTCGCACGTCAGTCGGCGACGTGCACGCGAGTCAAAACACGGCAAACGTCTCCGCGGGTACGGGTTTTCCTCCGATTTTTCTTCGTTACATCCAGTTCGGTCGCAGAAATCGAACGACGTCTTACTTGGCGCACGCGAAGAAACGCGACCGCGTAATGAATAGTTCGGGAATTTATGCGCGCAAAGCGGCACGAAATTGCGTAGATAGGAAAGGTTGAGTAACGGCGATGCAAGGCTACTCTCGGCAGTTATATGGTCAGTCGGGGAACTTCCGTGCCAAAAATTCGCGCTGGTATTATGCGCCGATCGATATAACGCGCTCAGAAACAATCAATTTCAAATTCCTTGCGCAATATAAAGTGGGCTTTCCTTTCTGCAACTGAAATTTAATCCGTTAAATTAATACGTAAAATAGAACTTGTTATACGTTTATTTCATTTGCATATCGTTTCACAACCTTTGGTATTATTTTGACCTATTCGATTTTTCAATGAAATTTTTAGAATACTAGATTTAATATTAGTTATCGTTCGCAATGGAATGCTTTAATTAATTTTTTAAAACAGTCACCAGACCAACCAATTATTAATCGCCAATCGGCATATTTTCAATTGATGTTCAAGGGTTTAATCTCTTATGTAGCCGTATTGGTTGGTGGCTTGCACACAGAGTCCCTTCATTCAAGAGAACTTAGACGTTCCGTCCAAGACTATTACTAGCGTGAACTCGTAAATAAGGCACTGGTAGCCTATCATTAGACACCCAGCACGCAGATTAGTTAGGCTTATTATCATTTTAAAAGATTCGTTGGTAACAATAATATTAATAATATACTCGAAAAAACACGATTAAGTAATGCTTGCTTTAAATTACGGAAAAGGGGAATTTGAATAACGTGCGTGCCTGCAAAATAGGCGCTCGAAGAATAAATGGTTTGAATTAAGATTTTCTTGTAATTGACCACTCTTAAAGTTTTCATTCTCGCAGCTATCATTAAAACGTATTCTGCAACTGCAAAAACTAGTTCGAAAACCGCGCTCGATCTAGATCAATCACTATCGCCTGATAAAATGCTCGTTTTACCGCACTTTATCACTATTTACTTTGTTCTGGCAATTACGTGATTATTGAATCTAAACACGCTCCCGGATACGGATAACGCAATTCTAATAACTACCGCGATTGACTTCAAACCTTTCTTTGGATTTACAAAGCAATTCGAAGACTAAATAAAATAATATCCTTCTCGTGTTTCACTGCCTTCCCATTACAACATTGATAACCAATAAATAAACGTATTTGTTAAAAAAAAAAAAAAACATTTTACCCCTCGTATCGAACTCGATTCGTCAAAGCCGCGAGTTTACATCCGTTCACCGCGACTCGCGGCACACCTCGCGGCGGAGCGCCGCGCGGCGAAAAGGCGGAGGCGGCGCGGGACGTTATCGCGGCGCGTGGGTGCTGCTGCTCGGAGCCTGGAAGGTGGGTGTCTCTCTCCCGTCGACGGCGGCGACGATGGCAACATGGCGGCGTGCTACCGATGCAGAGAGAGAGAGAGTAGGGATTCCGGGAGCCAGGAGGAAGGGGAGCGAGGCGGCCTACCAGTCGTTGCGGTATTCTCCTTTTCCTCGCTGATTTCGCCCCGCGTCTCCCCGGCTGTAAAACGTCGCGATCCTTATTTCGTGCCCTGGGCTCGGTTTATGCACGCCGAGCACTTGCTGCCGCGACGGGATGTATAAGACTCTCGTCCCCCGACTATGTCAATAAGTGCCCGCTCTGCGAATGGGCTTGCGTAATTACCGCTCGGAGACACGGCCAGGTAGAACTGTTGCGGTGGATGTTTTTAAAAGTAAAGGGAAGGAGCTTTTCGTTTTATAAATAAAGAATGAAATGTAATGTTAAAAAAGATTTTTGTAAAGTTTGGTTCTAACATATAATTATAACTTTAGGTAATTTTGTAGTATTACCGATAGCAGTTAGTTAAATTTTATTATAAGCAAATCGTGTATTGCTGGTTGCTGATGTTGTTATTTTATTCGATGTTTATTTAAAAAATTAAATTCATGACTTTTCAACCACTCTAAAATGGCCCTTATCAAGAAACAACGTATTATTTAGGTAACAGTGTTTAGTTGTCAGTAAAATTTGGATAACATACTCCACACCGTCACGTCATTTTGAATAAGACTCATTAGATTGGTTGAAAAATCGATAAATTAATTTTTAAGCGTCTTGACAGTTTTTTTGCAATTAATTGTAAGGGTCAATTTATTATCCAAATTAAATTCCGTAAAAACAAAAACCATTTAGGTATTTTTACTGTTTCTCGTAAAGTGATATATTGTCAGATTTCACACTAGCGGATTTGTATTATTTCTTACAGGCTTTAGAAAGTTTATCTAATTTGTTTTACTGTACGAAATGTTTTCATGTTTAATTAAAAGGTAATAATATATTTAAAAAAACACCCAGTACATGTTTTTGTTATATGTTATTCTTTTATTATAATAACTTTTACATCGCTTAAAAGGGGTTATAAAAGTTAAACATTGATATTATTATTTAAAAAAGTACACCAAAGGCACAGTAAACTCATCAGGACAATGTAATTATGTGTTACAAATATCAATTCTAAATTTATCATTTACACTTTTCATCAGTCCTCTTTTAAAATATATTCCACAATGATGCAACTCAAAGGTAAAGGAGAATATTACTGTCTGTTTCGCTCCCCTTTTTTTTGCAGAAGCGATTTAAAGTAAAATTAGATTTCACCCAATCCAGCACAATAAATTGAAAGAGGCTTCAACGAATTTTTAAATGTTGAAAATATTACGTTGCCATGGACCAAAAATTACTTACTTTTAATATAGTCTTATATATAAAGTTTGTCTATCTTTTAAAAGACGCTATCAAATACAATAAATCAAAATAATAATAGAAAAGCCTTCCAAGGCAAGCATATAACACGCCGCACAGCGTTTTCGCGAAATCGACATTTCCCCGCGGTAAGAACAGGCGATGGAATCGCGTTTCTCTGTCTTTTGTTTGGATCACCCCTCTGGATTCCATTTCCATACAATACCGTTGTGTACACACGCTACATACATACGCGCGCAAACCTGCGCGGGAGAGTTTGATCTCTCTCCGAGGAAAAGTCGAGAATGGACTTGTGAAACTGAATCCGAAAGCCGAGAGCCGGCGAAAAGTGAGACTGTTACCAAACAATCGTTTCAATTATATCGAACTTTTTTTTTTTTTTCGCTGAAAAAAACGAACACGCCCGACGCTCGTGTACGTTGCGAAGGGGGTACGTTTCTTGAAATTTTTTTTGTATTTCGCTCGATTTAAGCTTCCCAACGGTCTGAGCAGTTTTTAACTGTTATTTATAGAGCGAGAGAAGCCTGCAGCGTGTCATAAATTTACTAAACTTATAATACTAAAAGTTGACATATTTTTAGTAACAAATTAGTAAACCATGCATAATATTAAATAGGACGGATCCATTAGCTTGATACGAAAAGGCAGTAGTTCATGAGCTGTCTAATCTTCAGAACATTATCAAATAGAAGTTATACTACAGAGGACAAAAGAAAGAAATTAAATATTAGATTTCAGAAATTGTAATTCCTAAATTAATTGTAATTAATTGTAATTCCTAATTCGATTCTTTATACATCAAGAACCAAAATTATATGGAATTCTATTCCACTAAAAATAAGGGATTCAGCAACGGAATGGAAGCTTTTAAGAAAATTATCAAGAAACATATTGATTCATATAACAGATAAAATATAAACTCGCCGAGATTTCAAGCATTTGGAATCATGAGCTTTCTTCCTTATTGCTCATGGATGCAATCCAATTGAGCTGCTAAAGAAGTTGAATCCAATTCTATGGAAAGAAAGTCCAAGGAGTGTTATAATCTCTACAAATCAATTACATTATCTTTTGCATTGTCATCCAGAAAATGAGTGTTTAGTTTTTATCTCTTCTTCCATTTTACTATAAATACATCGAATAATGCCTTAATGAAAATTATAACTGAAAAATTTTATATTGATCCGCGCTTCAGGAAAGAACATTTTAATAAAGCACTAAATAAATGTATAATTTTAAGTATACATAAATAAATTTTAGTATAAATATAATATGTACAATAAGTTTTTGGCCTATTGCAAAATGTCTCTCCGTTCTTCAAAAGCATGACAATTTTTAATAAATCCTTCTTATCTGTATAGAAAATAAATTGTAAACTTTTAACAATTTTAAATTATAATAAATAATAATTATTTTTAATTTTTAATGAAAAAAATATATTAAAAACTATTTCCTGAACATTATGTGCATAGATATTTAAAATCACTCACGGCCCCTCTAATAGTTACGACAGGCGCCATCTGTTGAGAAATGGCGAGACTACGTTAATGAAGAGACTAAAAAGAGTAAAAAGTAAAAAAACCAATTCGAATTGTGATTACATTATAGTTAAGCATACAAATCTTAAATTATAGTAAATGTATCGACGTGATTTTAACAACATTTTATATATAATTGTACTTTTTATAAAAATTAATTCGTTTGCTCAACATTTTAAAACAATTTTCTTGCAAATCACTTATCTAATTTTATTCTTTGAAAATATTACTATTTACTTTTTTTAAAACGTTTTTAACTAAAAAGTAACAAAAGGCCCATTATTATAACATTCTTCCAAAAAAAAAAAAAAAACAAATTTGAATTTTCAAAATTATTTGATTGTACCCGCTTTATACACCAATCTCAAATATTAGCAATTTTTTCATCCGCGCAATCCATCGTAAAGTTTTACCAACACTTTGCTCGAGATTTTCATTTTTATACCAACCCGAGAAAACCAACAGAATTTTTTTCGATACCACAATTAATATCATTAAATCTCCCCCCGGAGCCCGCAAACCGCACCGAGCACCGAGGCTCCGAGCAAGAAAAAGGGAGCAATCTCTCGGCCGAGTCTCGCACGTGGTATTAACATTGATTCGAGATGCTTCGTCCCGCGGTGATTGGGCTTATGCGCGCGCGCTGCTTCATTATGGCTCATTACCACGCCGAGCCTCCGATATCCGCGGCGCGGAGCGAACTCACACCGAGCTCTCGCATACCTGGCGTATAACGTGTATACGTGCGCGCGAGCGCGAAAAAGGAAGAGCGAGCTCGGGGGAGAGCGCGAGAGGAGCAAAATAAAATCACCTCCCCGATAATAAATACTCCGCTCTCTCGGAAGATTCCCTTCCCGAGGGGGAGGTGCCAACTCGAACCGAGAATTAGCGGCTATTTAAGCAAATTGATCGGCCTGTCTCTCCTCTCTCTCTCTCTCTCTCTCTCCTTCTCCGTCGCGGCCTGCCCCGCCGCCGGATCGTTGCGTGACTGTACGATGCACGCGTATGTATACATATATAGGCGAGTGCGCGCAAAAAGTGCGCCGAGTTTGCTCGGGTCCCGCGAGATATCGGGGGAAGAAAATTTCTTTTTTCGAGCTGCGCGCGGAGAGCCGCTCAAATTTATGCTGATTAAAAACACGATTTACCAGTTTTCTGCCGACAATTCGCTCCGCGCCGCCGCAGCTCGTTCCGCGCGCTGCTACGTACGAGCGCCTAACTTTTTTTTTCCTCGGGGGGGGGTTATGTAAAGAGGGGCTTGCTCCGCGCTGATTCGCGGGAGCAGCTACTTTTTTCGGTGTAATACTTAAAGGGCGATTGTTTTTTTTTTGTTTTTAAATGTAACCTCGAGTAAAATGGCCGGTGGAAATTGTTTATTTTACAAACTAAATGGACGAACTTCCGCAGAAAATAGGATGAAAGTCGAGAATTCTTTTCGAGAAAGAACCAGTTTTATTACAGCGAGAAAAACTTTCGATAAGTGTTATGTATTACTCGTAAGTTCGACGGAAAGTGCCGACTGTTTAGTTGATAGGTAACCCGCGAGTAATGGAGTGCTAACAGCCGGCCACCGCACGGCAACTTTTGACCGCTCTCGGCTTATTACATCCTCTTTAGCCTTGCGGTTTCGCACCTTTGTACTATACTTATTACTCTATTTATTTCGTAATCGCGACGATTTAATAATATTCCGAAAATTTTTTAAATCCAGCAATCTTTGTAAATAAAGACTAATATATAGATTCAAGTTCAAATCTAAAAATTAAACAATTTAAAATAATGGAAAGTTAACTTCCAATCTAGTGACCAGACTGTTCTCGACAGGCTTTTACGTACTAAACAATTAACACACCATTCTCGAGTACTTAAATTTGAAATTACTCCGTCCGACAATAATTCGAACGCGAATTTCGGAGCTCCTAAAAGGCGTGCATTTCAAATGTTCGCAAGATATATCGTCTTGTTTTATCCGCGCGCCTCTCTAACTCGCAATCCTCGCGGGCTCGACTCTCGGCGCTGGCAAAGAGAGAGAGAGAGAGAGAGAGCGCCGAGTTGAAATATCGATATCTTAAAGTGCAGCCAGTGCACACAATTAAAATTAAGAGCAGCCAAGAATGCATAAAGTGCAAGGCAAAGAGAAGGAGAGCAAAGGTCTTTTTGCCGAGGGTCGTAATCGAGTTGCAGCGCGGAGAGTCCAGACCCGAGGCCCCTCATCATCCTCATCATCATCATCATTATCGTCTCTCTCTCTCTCTGCCTCTCTCTCTCTCTTTCTCTCTACTTGGCGCACGGCGTGTTTGCTCTGCGGCGAGGCGCTTCGGCCGAACAAACAAAATGAGAGCAGTCGGAACGGAGCCCGTCATTACCGGGTTATTACCTAAGTATCGGTCGGAGAGGGAGAGAAGACGATCGGCCCGGATAAAAAATTCATTCCTGCGTGCTCTCGGCCCTCTGAAAGCCTCTTTATTATCTCCTCACCTTAGCGCGCCTCACCTCCTCACCCTCTCTCTCTCTCCCTTTCGCTCTCTTTCTCGCTCGTATATACATATATATACTTGCTCGCAAAAGTTTGGCTTTTTCAGACGCGGGAAAAAAGGGAAACGAGCGGACTCGCGGGCACAAAGTGCCAAAGACGTAAAACGCTAATGTGTAAGTCGATTTTGAAAAGAGAGTAATTGCCGCTGAAAGGCATTAAGCAAGCTCTCTCTCTCTCTCTCTCCCCTCTGCTCTGGTCAGTAGATGTAATGATGATGTACCGAGTTGAGCACCTTGCGAAACTTTTCGAGCGGCCTGGCTTCGGATTTTGCGTCTTCGGAGTTGCTATGTAATAGTGTTTTAAAAATAAATTTTTCGTCAAAATTTTTAGTTTCTTTTGTATACAGAAAGAACAATATATTTTAACGGGTTTACTTCCGTCGTGAAGTTTAAAAGACAGTTAAAAATTTGGAAAAATCATACTTCAGGTCTCTAAAAATTAATATTTTATCAAAATTTTGTTAATGGTTACAAAAATATTTTAAACAAATGGGTATTGTGACAATATCTGAATGATTGCACGTTTAACTTTTAATTGTTTATTAAAGAACTGGATATTCGAAAGATAGTATTCCACGATATATATTCCATCGAATTCGTCACAAATTATATGCATACATTTATTTTATTGGCACAATTTATACCGTAATATACATAAAATACTTATAGATCTCGCTTTAAAATCTTTATTACCATCATAAAGTAAGATTATTCGAAGTATATTTATGTAAATGAAGTAAAGCTAATGGGCACACCGTCACATTTCCAATCACTTACTTTGAGAAACGACCGGCGGATTACCAACAGCTCTTCCTAAAAAAAAGCTGGTATAACGAAATTTCAAAACCGCCGGAGTGTAAATAACCGATAACATCGGGCACTATTGCGAGGGGAGTCCCGTCGCCTTCTTAGCTGTTTTCTCGGACGAGAAGCAATATCAACATCGCGCGCTTAAAAATGAATTACAGACGCGAGGGTAAATAAATACGAGTTCTCGTTTCAATTCTTTTTTTCGTTTTTTTTCTCCTTTTTTTTTTTTTTCTTTTTTTGTTTCACGTCGGAATGCCGGCACCCATAATCCAATAAATCACAATCCAATTTCGAGCGCGAGATATCAATCGCGGCGCGCACGCGCTCAATTGAGTTTCGCGCGAAATTTGCTCTGACTACACGTCTACGTGCGTGCACTCGAATGTCCGTGCTTGTTACTTCACCTCGACCCTTTTCATTTCCTGTTTTCTTTCGATCGTATTTTTTTTTCGTTTTTTTTTTTGTTATTTTTCGACGATTTAAAAATTTTGTACTACGACCTGCCAAACATTTTTATTTTATTACGGGCAAGACCGATGCAAAGTCTGTACACCCGCGAACGTTAGTTCAAGTTCAGTTCAGTTTTATGACGAAAAAAATGAAAGAACTATGATAGGGTAAATTTGCAATTCGATAATAAACGATTTTTTCTAAGGTAGATTAAAATAAAGAAAAGTAACTTGTTGACTGTACGTAACCTTTAAATTCACTGTGAGTTGACGTTCCAATAAATACCAAAATTAATTTTTATTAAATACGCAGTACTCAGCGTCTTTTTTAAAACTTGAATCAAACATTACTGTATAAGCTTCTTTGCAGAATTCAGACTTTCAATTTAGATTTCCTAAAGTTCCTAATCCTCATGACTAACTTAATTTAGCAAAGATGTGACTCCTCAAGAAAGATTTTGCACGAATTTCGGCTCTTTAAAAATTCCTCATCACTCCAACAGAAACCCATTTCCTAAAGTAAGTCTTACAATATAAAATGCAATAAGTTCTCTCTCCTTAGCTTTATGAGGCAATGGATGCAGATAGCCGTGCCTGCCCGTCGACTCCCCGTCCAGGCCGGACGATCTTTCTCGGACTCCGGCGCTCTTGGCACACACGATTTATAAAGCAAACACCGCGCGGGCACCCTGCAATCAATGAGGGCCCCGATCGCCCCCCTCCCCCCCCCCCCTTGCGCGCATTTCCTATCGAGTGGCCGATCAGCCGCGATCTCCGAGCCGAGCTTGCACCGTACTTAGGCCGCACTTGCCCCGTCGAATAAATTAATAGCTCGTCGTATTTCGTTCGCTCGGCTCGCGCTTTTTAAAAAAGAGAAGACTACTGCCGCTGAGTGTTATCGGATCTGCTTTGTGCTCCGTTGGAAAATCTTCATTTGCAGGTTTTTTTTTTCTCGAACCTTTCTTTTTTTGACGTTTTACCTCGGGAAAGCAGTGGACAGCAAGCGAGACTAGTTTCTTTCTGGTGTACAGTTTTTTACGGTAAAATGTTGGCTGTTGATTAGAAATTAAGAGAAATATTTTAAATAATTTTTATGATCGTAAATGATTTTATAATTTCCTAATTTTTGAGCCACTTCTTACTTGTATATGATTTTGTCGCTTAAGTTTTAAAAATCAGTATTCACTGAACACTGAGCTAAAAATAAAGTAGTGAGGCCTTTGATTTTGAGGCCAATTCATCAAAACTTATATAATTTACATTGATTAGATGGCAACGTAATTGATTCTATCCATTTTTGACACGCCATTTTCAATATTGGTAATTGAAGGAGACAAAGGATTAGAGAAAATCTTTCGCGAGAAGCCAAGAACACTAATAAAGAAAGCAATTGGCCACAGCCCGAACTCTGCGAGAGGCCTTAAATATTCTATAGCAGAAAAGAAGCTTTAGCATACGCAAGCGAAAAGAAGTATCAACCAGTCGAAAAAGAATGCTTTAACCGTAGTGGATGGGCAACGCCCCGCGGACCTAAACTGTTGGATAGACAGTGGAAGCGGTTTGTTTAGATGCCGATCTAATGTGCGGAGCAACCCATAATCAACCTCAAAATATGGGAGGGCACGAATGCGTCACCAGTCGTTCGAGTTCAGAAGTATACGAATTACGGGCAGAAATAATGGAAAGGAGAAGGCAATTAATAATGTAACTTTTGACGATTTTTTTTATTAACAATTAGCATTTCACGACTGCTAAAGCTAGATTTTGCCAAATGAAACGTTAATGGAAAATCGGCTAAAATCTTTTGCAAATAGCGTGGTTAAAAATTTAGTTTAAAATATGTTGTTTGTATATGTTAAATTCAAAACTGCGGAGAAACATTATTTAAATACATCGTTAAAAATGCTAGTAAGTAGAAAATCATATTTTACCATTAGTATTTTATTTCTTTTCTTATAATTAAAAAAGACGTTGGAGATAGAAAGACGCAGAAGCGTCGGCAAAAGAGGTGGGTTCTGATATAAATTTTTGATGAATAGAATGGGATATAATAGACCAAATAGGTAGTACTCCATTTGGAGAGCGGAAAGAGATAATTTACAAATCCTTGTTCGTAAACTGTTGGCTCGAAAATCAAACTCCTAATTTATTAACTCGCTGTCTGCAACTAAAAAAAGATATTAAAATTTTTATTCTTTACACTGAGAATTTTCGAGAAAAATTGTCGCCTAAAATATGATTGAAATATTATTCACATATAGGCCTTTTCCTTATTATCATAAAACTAAACTGAATCACACGGAGTCTTTGCAACGAACTTTGCGACGTATTGGCACGCTTTCAACGCTGGAAAGAACAATATAACAATCCATCTCACTCCAACGATTAGTGTTATTAACAAATAAACACAAATCAAATGCTTTACTCAGTTCAAAAACAGGTTTTTATTATAAATACATTGACGAATTTAAATGTGTTTATCGTACAGGATAAAAAATTTGCTATTACCCTGGTAGAATTTCCAGCATTGAAAATGGCCAGAAAAATAGTTAATAGATAAGTCCCGTGGCTATTTAATAGGT
>JAWWML010000062.1:21583380-21615880 GCA_035047165.1 Ormyrus rosae
TTAAATTTTTTATAAAAGAGCACGTAACTTTTGAAAAATCGAGCGTTAGGCCGAACGAACGCGGCTTCCTTCATATTGTAACATTAGAAAACATATCCCAAAGTTACAGGAAAATCCATTACCCATATGTCATATACTCTCCTTGTTAGATAAAAAATGTAATATAGATTTTTTTTAAAATTAAAAATGATACGTTGACGTAAAAATCTGCACTGTCATCTTGTAACTTAATCTAGTAATACACTTGTAACGATTAAAAGAAAAACATTAACGAAGTATTTGTATATTTTAACGTCAAGTCGACACTTCACTATTGTAGATGTAAAGCTCTGATAGAAGAAAAAAATATAGGCTATTCCACACAATCCAGGAGGTAATACTCAGAACTAATGACTTCATACATGAGAAATACGTCCCCAACCCTCAGTCTATTATTGTGCGAGCATGAATAACATTTTACTGTGCTTTAAAAAAAGAATGGGTAGGAATAATTGAACCTGTTTGTTCCAAATATTATATCTACTCTTTATCATGACCGACATTCATGAGCTCAGATTTGTCAACAACAAACAAAACAGAACGCTTTGTTTTATTCACTACCATAACTCTTGAGCGACTATGTATACATGTGACTTGCAACTTAATAAAACTAAAATATTGTTAAAAAATGCAGTTTTTATTTTGCTGTTTAGCGATTATGATAATCTGTGCATTTGGAAAGGAAATTAAACCAAATTTCATACCGCAAAACTTAAAATTAATCTCAGATGTCAAGAGGTACATGAGAGCATCAAGTGTATTTCTCGTCGATGCTGGTAATCGTGAAAGTAAAGTATTGAGTTTTCCCAAAAAAAAATTAAAAAATCAATACATTTTATTCTATGCATATAATTAGTATTTTTTCAATAAATTATTTCAGACATGGGCGACAATATGTTTGCGATGCAAGTATCAAAAGAATATTCTCGAAGGGGTATTTTATCTCGTATTGTAAGTTTTAAGAATCTCCGGTATGAAGTTGAATTCTACAGAGGAAAAGTAGTTCAACCACTATTTGTAGTTTTATTGAAAAATCAATTTGATCTGTACAATTTTTCTGCAACAACGCAGCTTTTCGATACATCTTTGCACACTTGGCTAGTACTTTTCAGATCGAATAGTACACTGGTTAATAGCTATTGTTTGGAACCTAGGAGTAATCTGTTTAATCTCAAAGTTAATACCAAAATTTTGGTGAAATGTTACAGAAATCCATTAATAAAAGAATGGTTTTCCATAAATAGAAAAATAGTTGAAGTTTATGACTTCGCAACGTGGAACTATCAGGATGGTATGAAGCAGCTATTACAAAGCAATTTTTATGAAAGAAGGAGCAATTTAAAAGGAATAGAACTTAGAGTTGCTGCTGTTAAGGTAAGTTATAAGTGAACACATATTTTACTAATTTTTCTTGGATGTCTAAAGTAGTTTATAGCAGAAAATATGAGATTGTTCATTTTTAAACTTGCGCATATTAACTTCATTCATAATCTTTTATCGACGCGTAGTGATGAAAATATTGATTTTTTACAGGAATCAGGCCCTACACCCAAATGGCAGAGTACAATGAATGGATTTTTTGATAAAGTTTTGAGAGAACTATCAAAAAAGATGAATTTTACGATAAAGTATGCTGCACTTGGTGATTCTTATGGATACTGGAATTCATCAAGTGAAAAATGGACTGGGATTATCGGTCGTTTGGTTGATCGAGATATAGACGTTGGAATTGGCGAATTTGCTATGACCAAAGCAAGAGATGCTGCAGTCGATTTCGCGGTACCTCTGATACTTACGACTTCTAATTTATATATTCGGCGACCAACTGGTTTATATGTTGACTGGGCCGCATACAGTAAGGTAAGAAACAATCTTACAATTAACAAATTATGATAAAAGAAATAAATAATAAAGGATTCTCAAAAATTTTTCAGGCTTTTCACCTAAAAATATGGATGTTAATTGGAATAACTATAGCAGTCACTCCAATATTTTTATCTTTCTTGTGGAAAGAAATTGAAGGATATAATATTAATCGTCATTTAACAGAAGAATACCTTCGTGTTTGGGGTATTTATTGCCAAAAACCTCTTCCAGGTAAACATTTTATTTCAATATTGTTTGAAACTCTCTTCTCTCTAAAAGTGTTTTAAATTATATTACATTCATTGATTTTTTAAAAATGATAAGCAAGCGACACACTCATTTTAGATTTTCCTACATCAACACCGTTGCGAGTGGCTTACATTTCAATCTTCCTCTCGTCTTTTGTTCTTTATGCTATTTATTCAGCTTTTCTGACAAGTTATTTGACAAATTATAAACCGAACCTACCTTTTGATACCTTTGAAGGATTTGTCAATGATGGTACTTTTAAACTGATAGTTATTCGACACACTACAAATCATGAATTTTTCCTAGCAAGTGTTATTGTATCTCTCTTATATGTCGTATTATTTATTATATTTATATTAAATGATATCCCTATTTTTACTTAATTTAGCGGACAATTGATCCTATGATTTTAAAAATGGCAAAATTCATGAAGGTTGAGAAAGATTTACCTGCTGATGTATTTGAAGCTGTGAGACAAGTAAAAAAAAACAAAAATTTAGCTATAATTGTATTTCAAAAAAATGGAAATGCAACTAAACTATGTTTCTGTTAGGTATGTAATGAAAGAGTTGCATTTTATACAAATAAAGTAGTTATTGAGAAAATGATTCGACATGCACCTTGTGAATTAATGCCATTAACGGAAGGTAGGCTTGATAATTTTGGATTTGTTTTAACCAAAAATAGTCCTTGGAGAGAGGTCATGAATTATAAGTAAGGAAAAATTTATATTTTAAAAATTGTTATTCAATAACTCGCTGTTATTCAATTACAATTGAAATTAAGAATACAGCATTTCTTTGCTAATTTTCAGCTTGAAAAATTTGCGTTCTTTTGGTATCACGGACAGATACAAAAAGAAAATCTACCATCAATTGCCCTATAATAAATTGAAGTACTTGCCAGTGACTTTTAATGAAATTGGGCCTATGTTGATCATCTTATTTTCAGGTGTTATTTTAGGATTACTGATTTTACTTTGCGAATGGATCGTTTATCACAAGAAACTGTTCAGCAAGAAACAGCTGCTTCAGATTATCAGTGAATGATGAGAGAAATATAATATATTTTGTAAATATTTTGTACATATTGTAAAAAGATAGTTCAATTATATTTATGATACAATATCTATTAGAATAATATATTGTTCCTCCCTTACAGTGTAATTTAATCAATACTCAAGACCATCTTGCGAAATATAAACCGTATATTTTTTTAAGTTTAACAATTCTTTTCAATTCTATATTAGAGTTTTCTTAACGGCATTCACATTTAATTATATAAATGATTATATTAAGTCTTATTTGTGTAAAATACTACGCATAATTATAAAAAATTATAAAAAATTTTAGTTTTTGGTGGCATCTTAATAAATATAAGCAAATATATAAAATATTTAAAGGAAAATAACAACACGACGCGGCATTTTCGTATCGATCATGAAACCAGTAATCAGAAAAACTAATAGTCCACAGTATTAGTAAGCACCCCTCTACGATTTTATTTACGATAAAACAAAAACACTCCGCTACTCTAAAAAGGCTGTCCATTCACAAAATTAATCCCTATTTCAGTACTTATAATTTAAAATATTATCTATCATTACCATCAATGAATAAATTATCCTTCAAAAACACCCTTACAGTTTAGTAGGTCAAAACTACTGTACACGAATATTCTTTCTCTTTGAGAAATGCTGTTTACGGTTTGTTTTACAGTAATTCTAATAGTCCAATCAACAATACCATGTGCATTCGGCGAAGAAATGAATTCATACAAAACGTTCTTACATAATGTGCAGTTTATTTCTGACATTCAGTATCTCTTCAGATCTTCAAGTGTCTTCATTGTCACCACTGGTAACTATGAAAGTAAATAAATTTGATACTACATAATATGAAAATTATGATTCACTTTATACTGAATTTTTACACTTAATTTACATTATTTATTGCAGGTATGTTAGAAAATATGCTAATGCTAAAGGTATTTAAGGAATTATCTCGAAAACATGTTCTGTCACAATCTTTAAACTTTTCAAAACTGCAATTCGAAGTCGAGTACTACAGAAATAAAACTGTTCATCCACTTTTCGTTGTGATACTAAGATCCTTGGACGATTTGCATTCGTTTGCTGAAGCTACAACTCTCTTCGACACAGGACTTCATACCTGGCTGATAGCTTTCTTGGAGTCGCAAGATAAAAGACTGAACAGAATTTGTCATGAACCGCAAACGAATTTATTTAATTTGGTAATCAGAAGCAATATGATAGTCAAGTGTTCCGACAATCCGATGCTATGGGAATGGTACTCTGTTGACGGAAGCAAATTAGAGGTCGTCACTTATGCCAAATGGTGGATCGATAAAGGCGTGGAAAGGTTGACGAATAAAAGCTTTTACGAAAGAAGAAGTGACTTTAAGGGAATAACGTTGAAAGCTGTAGCTGTAAAAGTAATTATTGCATTACAATTTTGACTATACATTTCTATTTGAAATTATATCAATCTCTTATGATAGGAATCAGCTCCATTTAAGAAATGGGTTGGCACGATGGGCGGATTTTTTGGTGCAATAATCAAAGAATTGTCAATAAAGCTGAACTTTAAAATAAACTCTACCGTTGAAGATTCTTACGGCAATTGGGACGTGGAAGCAGAAAGATGGACAGGAGCGATTGGACGAGTAGTAGCGAGAGACGCCGATATTGGCGTTGGCGAGTTTACCATGACTGCGCATCGAGTTAATGTAGTTGATTTTACAGCACCACTAATGTTGTCTGCTGCAGATATTTATATCAGGCGTCCAAATGCGTCGTTCGTTCACTGGGCCGTTTATGTTCAAGTAATTTAATATTATGCTCTTCTTACTTTTGTTCTTTGTATTGTTTCTTTATGCTTTTGAGGTTTTCCTTTTTCATTTTTCAAAAAAGTATTGAGGTAACTTTGAAAATGTTTACTTCTAGGCATTCGATGCCGAGATATGGAAGCGACTAATACTACTAATATTAGTTACTCCAATACTATTGTCCATAATGTGGAAATTACTTATAGGCTGTGATATATCAAAACATATTATAGAGGAATATCTTTGCATCTGGGGGATTTATTGTCAAAAACCACTTCCAGGTAATTTTTATCTAATTTTACAATATAAATCACAGTATAAAAACAAGTGTTCTATGAATAATGACGACCCATACGTCACTAAAAAGCTTTCCAACTTTTTACATTGAAACATTGCAACACATTCAGATTTCTTTGCGGTATAATCAAATTTTCAGTACTTCTTTAATTCACGCTAAACTTTGACCTAGCTTACATGACGTAGCTTAAAGCCACAACAAATATCAGTAAAAAAGATTAGCTTTGAATAAATCAACCATTGTGAGAAAGATTTTCCAGAGGCTTCATCGCTGCGAATCGCCTACATATCGATTTTCATGTCGTCCCTGGTCCTCTTTGCCGTTTATTCGGCCTATCTCACCAGCTATCTCGCTGCTTTTACGCCCAGCGTGCCGTTCGATACCTTCGAGGGTTTGATCACCGATGGTACTTATAAATTAACGACGCTAAAAAAGTCAGCCCATTATGATATGTTTAGGGTGAGTTCGTCATGATTTGGAAATATTTTTCGCTTTGTAAATGCGATTATGCAAGGAGCTTTTGCGTAATTGCGATTAATTTTATAATTGTTTTAATTGATTGATTATTTTCAGCAATCCGATACGCCGCTTTTTTCTGAAATGAATAAATTACTGAAATCTGACGAAGAATTACCTATCGATATATTCGCAGCAATGAAACAAGTAAGAAATCAATAAATAATTGTCGATTTAAACGTTTTAAAAATAGTAGTATCTTATGCCTATAAATCATTGGCGAACCTATATAAGCAAACAAGTATATTTTAGCATGTCCATTTACTATATATATCGGTTTCTATTTGGGTTCATTGATAAATTATACAAGCTTTTTTTTACTGTCTTTACATTGACCGATCAGCACTTTTTAATCTGCTCTATATTTCTTATCCATCTATTACAAACATTTTATTCTGATAGAGTTTTCAAATCTTGTTTTATTTTGTCTCAAGGTTTGCGACGAAAAAGTTGTACTGTACGCGAATCAGTTATCGATTGAAAAAATCAGTCTTTTCTCATCCTGTGCTTTAATGTCATTAACGTCAGGAAGACTGGACAATGTTGGATTCATTTTAGTGAAAAACAGCCCATACAGAGAAATTTTAAACTACAAGTATATTTTGATAATTATTATTCATATTATTAATGAAATAATTTTTAATGTATTTTGCTAAAATTTTAGTTTAAAACATTTTCGTGGACTTGGAATAACGGACTGTCTCAAACAGCGATTCTTCAAAAAATTCATTTACAATGATTCCAAGTATTTGCCTGTGACTTTTTCAGAAATTTGGCCAGTTCTGGGAATTTTAGGAATCGGTATTGCATTCGCATTTCTGACATTGATCTTCGAATATTTTATTTTCCATTCTCAATTGACGAGAACGAAATCAAGTCAGAGCAACAGAGCGTTATCTGCTAAAGTACACATTTATAATACGCTTCACAATTGCTGTGGCTAACGTTTAATAATTTTCGACAGTAAAAAATCTGTAAATATTGTAAAAAGAACGCATCAGCCTGTAAATAATCAATTCGTAAATGATAATATGATTTTTTACCGGCTATGTTTTATATTCGTATACGTTGCATTAAGAATAGTTAATGGAAAAATGAGCGATACTCAATTAACGGAACATGTAAATTTAGCGACGGATATTAAAAATTATTATCGGGCATCGAGTGTTTTAAACGTGTACAGTGATAAAGTAGCAGGTAATCTATAATTGCTCTTTTAACATCATCAATTATATGTTACAGCAGTCTTTTAAAACTTTTATTTATAAACAATAAATTCTAATAGGAACGTCTATCTTAACAACAATGTTCCGATTGTCAAAAGCATTTTCCAGAAACAACGTCCTTTCCCAAAGCGTAAAGCTCAGCATGTTACCGGAGTCGGTCAAGTATTATAAGTACAGGATTCTCATCCCTCTCTATATAGTCACTCTAAAGACTCAAACAGATTTAATTCAATTTTCCAACTTCGCTAAAAAATTTAGCATGTCGATGAATCTTTGGCTGGTCTTTATCTACAAGTCAGCAGATCTGCTGTCGTATTGTTCCCATCCCAAAGAAAACTTCTTTAATTTGGATTTTGATACAAAAATGCTAGTGAAATGCGAAGGTGATTCGGTAATTAAAGAATGGTACGCATTGCAGAACAAAGTTAAAGTCAACGAAATTGCCGTTTGGTCTCCTTCGAACGCATTCGTTAAAACGGACCATCGATCTTTGTGGCAGAGAAGAAATAAATTAGATGGAATAAAACTTCGATACGCGACAGTGAAGGTAGAAAGCTTTATGCGGTAAAAACATTATGGTGAAGTAAAGATTCATTTCCATTTTCAGGAATCAGTATTTATGGTTTCGGAAAACAACAGCAGTTCCCTGTACGGATTGTTTGGAAATACTTTGACTGAATTGTCTAACATGTTGAATTTCTCATCTGAGCTTGTGTCTATGGAAGAAATTTACGGTCATTATTACCCACAGTATAATAATTGGTCGGGGGTTATAGGTCGACTGGTTACCAGGGATGTGGATATTGGCGTTGCAGAATTTGGACGTAGTACTCATAGACTCGAGGTTGTAGACTTTACAGTGCCGCTACTTTTAACTCGTATGAATTTGTATATTAAGCAACCATACAGGGCCGCTATAATTTGGTCTACTTATACTCAAGTAAATCAGTTACTTATTACTTATGATCGTATTTTGATTGTACGTACATACGCAAAATGTTTGAATTTCTTTATGTATTAGGGATTCGACACAAGAATATGGACCTCAAATTTATTTTTAGTAATTATCAGTTCACTTATAATAGCTGTAATGAAATCACAAATAAGAGATCAAAAGCTTTTATCTCTTTTTGCTGAGAATTGTTTTTATATATGGGGAATTCAGTGTCAGCAGGGACTTCCAGGTAAAATCAATCATAAATTTAAATATTAAATTGAATGTATACTATAATTCTACTGTACTTACTAATGTATTAGTACTTACTAATGTACTTACTAATGTATAATGTATTAGTACTTACTACTGTAAATACTAATGTATACTATAATTACATACTATTATTTCCAGTATTTCCGTCAACGGCAGGATTAAAAATAGCGTTTTTCTCACTATTTATTTCATCTACGGTCATTTACATAGGATATTCGGCAACATTAACCAGTTATCTCACTGTTTTTACGCCAAGCTTGCCATTTTATTCTGAAAAAGAATTTTTAAGCGATGAATCTTACAATTTAACCGTAGTTCGTGGAAGTGTTTATCACGATGTGTTTCAAGTAAACTTAAAAACTCATTACTTTAATATTTTTGTAAGCTCTAATTTTTAATAAACTTATAATTGTTTCTCTAAAGCGTATTATCAATGTCAACTCTATTGCAAAACAGATGAAGAGACGAATGAGGAGATCAGAAGATTTGCCAGCAAACATGATGGCAGCATTTCACCAAGTTTGCAACGAAAACGTTGTCCTTCTCACAAACGAGATATCTGTGAATAAAGTTAATATGATTCTTCCTTGTCAAATGATGTCCATACCAACTGGACGATTGGACAGTGTTGCTTTTGCGCTCACTAAAAGAAGCGTTTACAGGGGAATTATAAATTTTTAGTGAGTAACGTAATAGTATATTGTGCAACAAGTGAGGGAAGGTAGAATAGCTTCCCGCACGTGTAACACACGATATTTTTTTTAACAAATGCATAAAAATGGTACTTTCGAGTGCTTAGAATACAATATACAAGATAAATTTTTTTCTTAAATTAAAATAAACACGAGAATGTAGCATTTTCAGGCATATGTTAAAAAAAAGCTTTACTGCCCAATTTCAGAATTCATTTGCTTTAGTTAATATAAAATTCTGTGTTTTTTTAGCATAGAAAGGTTTCGATGTTACGGCATCTTAAAAGTACTCAACAGTCGGTATTTACGAAAAATGAACCCATCAAAAACGAAATATTCACCGGTTAGTTTCTGGAGCATAGTACCTATTATGACGCTATTCTTTTTCGGAATTTGCTTAGCTTTCATCATTCTGATGTGCGAATTTATAGTGTACTTTATTAAAATGAAAAAGTAACGTTGTTTAAGAGAAAACATCCAAAAACGTAAAATTTATTTCTAATTCAATATGTAAATAGAAAGATGTAAAATAATGTAAAAATAAAGTAGTATATACAAAAATAATAATTATAATCAATTAATACATCAGCTTTTTACCTGAGACGAAAACTGCTTTTTATTAATTTCCCATGTTCCGGTCAAGAATCTTCTTTTTCTTTGCACTTACTGATTAGATTAGTTATACACTCACTGCAGATTAGATCTTCGTCGACCAAACGTAAGGGCAGAGGTGAAGGTGATAATAGATTGTGCGTTTTATATATACATATTTATTTCAGTGTGGTTTGTTGTACTGGTTGCGTTTGGCAGTTCCCGCCAGAAAGCGCATGCGCAGCAATCACGTGGCTTTTATAACAACGCTCTCCGAGCGACTTTCTAGTAATGTGCGCTTTTCCAGAAACGTCACATTGTTTTCATCTTTTACTCTCAAAGAAAGTAAGCTAACGTCTAAAAGCCCTTGCTTTTCTGAATAAAACTCGGCACAATGGCAGATAACACGTTCACGAAACCAGTGGTTGAGACCCAAGATTTTAAGACCGAACCTGTAAACTACACGTCCGGTACGTATTTTGATTCTCCATTATTTACTGCTGCAAACAACTTACTTACAAAATTGTATCATTTATTTTCAGAAATCCGACAAATGATGCACGGTTTCGGTGATCATTCAGAACCTCTTATAGAAACCGCAAAGATTATCGAGGCCGTAGTGTTAAATCAGATGCGTGCAATCATTCATAAAGCATGTGAAGTAGCTGAAATGCGCGAAAGTCAAATTCTTGCTGCCGAAGATTTCCTATTTTTATTAAGAAAAGACAAGGTGAAATTACAGCGTCTAATTAATTATTTAAGTAAGTTCAGTTTTTTATATTTAATTCAATTAGTTTAATTTAGGAAGTAAAACTAATTTTGATAAGTTATCAAAAAGATATTTTTAAAACTGTACTTATTTTTTAGAATTAAAGGAATTTAAAACTTCAATGGTCAAGTACGTGGAATCTGATACTCCGGAAAGTTTATTGGATACAAGTCCAGATGAAACTTCAAAAATACCGTTCGTTAAGTTCCTGAGAAATATAGACAATACTGGCGAAATGCTTAATGACAAATCATTGATTGATTATGTCAAACGAAAAAGAAATATAAGGGTAGAAATGATGACTAGAAAAATGGATGAAGCCAGGTATTTGGAATTCAGCAAAGCAAGATGTGTTTCCTTTGCAAACAAAAACAAACATAAATTTAGTGACTGGATTGGTGCTAGTGGTAAGATTTTACAGTTAAAAATAAAATTATAATGATAATAATAATAATGTTAACCATGTATATATTTTTAGGTGATTTCACTATCACTAAAACAGGTTATACAATATTAGGATATTTAGCTTATGAAACAGTAGCTCAAATAATTGACCTTGCGTTTTTAGTGAGAAAAGATCAGGATAAAATTCATGGAGATGTGATAGACAGACTGAGGTTTAATTATCCAAACCCTGTAACGTACAAACCGTATCAATACACAAAAGTAAGTTAATTTGCTGCTAAAAAATTTGTTTAAATTAAAAAATAAAGAGTTAAACTTTATATACATTTTTTATTTTAAAACTAATGCTTTGATTCTATTTTTATTTTTAACTTAAAAAATAAAACTTACACTTTATAAATAATTTTGCTAATTACAGCCTATTATGACAAAACCAATCACACCATCGGAAGTTAATGAAGCTCTTCGTCGTTTCTGGTCACCACAATTAGATATGTCAGGCCCTTTTCATCGATGGACATTAAGAAAACCTCATATGAAGTTCTTAGCATGTTAAATTTTATTTTTTAAGGTAATTTTAATTTTATTTATTGCCCCTCATCATATTTATTGCCATTTTTATTATCACTTAATGTTAGGTCAAAGAAAAAAGAAATAAACTATAATTTGTACTTAAATTATATCTTTATTTTATACTGTAAGACATATTTGCACGCAATCGCTCATATTTACAAAAACTTCTCGAGTATTTATCATACTTTTCACACTCTTTTTACATTATGAGTTTATACAAATGCTAATTTTATTTCTGTATCATGGCGAGAGTAACGTTGAAACCCGCGCTTTACCCTCTGCACCACCTGTTATGCAAGTGCCAGATTGATTAGCAGTTGACCAGTCACAACATAATGTTCCTTTGTGACCATTCAGCTCTAAGATTTTTCCTTGTGGGCATGGTGGCATCTAAAAAATAAAAATAAATTGTAAATTAATTTTTAGTTTATGAGATATTTTTATATTATTAATGTAATTAAAAACTTTTAATTTATATTTTTTTAAACTGATCTATAATGTTGTTTTTAATTAGGTTCTTCATTTCTTTTAATTTTGTCAAATTTACTGCTAAACTTTAAAAAAACAAAAACAAACCTTATAGATATTGCCTCCAGTTTGTGTACACAGTAACATATGAGCTCCACTCTGATCGAAAGTAAACAGTTTTCCATGCACTGCATTCTTTTCAATTTTAATTTTCGTTTCCCAAACGACTCTTCCCGTTTGACTCAGGCTTCTTTGACACAACTTTCCATCTTCGCTCAGCGCGCAAATATTCGTAAAATCGTTGGTTAATTCAATATCAATAACTGGACTCGAGTGGCAGCTCAAATTATCTATAATCTCATTCCTCCTTAAATCGTGTATGAGAACATTACCGTTAGATAATCCCGTAACCAACAGTTGTCCGTTATGGTTAAAGCTTGAACACAGGGCAGTGAGATTCTGTTCGAGAGGTAGAATGCGTTCGATCTTTCTGGTTTTAATATTATAGAGGAGCAGTTTGCCTTCTCCGGAGTCCGAGACTGAGCATACGAAACTCGAGTCGGTGGGATTGCAGACTAACGAGACAATACGCGAACCCTCATGTTGAATCTCCCAAATAGTTTTGCAGTCCCGGGTGTCATGGAGTTGAATTCCGCCATTATTGTCGCCGTGGATGAAGTAACGCTCGTTTTTCGATATCCAGTCCAACGCAGTTACGGCTTTGTTTGAATTCGCCGTTGAGGAAGTGAATGTAGCTACAGTCCTAAAAAGCAGATAAATTTTCATTAGTCTTACTTCATTCGCAAAAACTAATTTTTAAATAAGTAATTTTTTTTTTTTTTACTTTGGTGATGGAATTGGTGTCCAAATTTTTATGACACCGTCTGCGTCTCCAGTTGCAACGTATGAGCCGCTAGCGTTACTTTTACATTGGATAATGGACGTCTTATGTTCAGTGTATTCTTCCTGAAAATAGGAAATTTAATTTAATTTTGGTTCAACATGGAGCTTTTTGAAATGTATTTGGTTAATCACTACTTACTTGGCTTAAAAGAATATAACTTCCATCTAATTTATCCTTAGTTTTGGGTTCTCTGCCAGCATCAACAGAAGAATCCCTTTTTCTAGTCAGTCTTGAATCACAGCTTATGCTTCTTTTTGCTACAGCCTCTGATTTACTCAAAGATGTAATTCTTCCTTTGGTATTAGTTCTCTTTGTTATATTCGAATCTGCTTCTGAATGCTTCTTAACACTACCAGTGGATTTTCTACTTAAAATTGGACTTGATCCACCTCCTATGTTTCTAATAAGGTTCCTTAACGTTTTAGGATTATCTACTACAGGAGATTCTCTAAATAAAAAAAAATACAAATAAATTAGATCTTAAAAATAACAATTTAAAAAAATAATTTAACTTATTCTTACTGAGCAATTATATAAAAATCATCCATTAAAGGTGCCTGTTGTGGAGTTGGTCCTGCGTTTACATCTAAAATTGAATCAATCTTCACCATTTCACTGAGTCTATGTCTTAGCCTCTCATTTTCTTCTTGCAATCTTCTAATTTTGTTTGTATCCTCATCTATCATTAAAAGTGTAGGCATTGGCATACACTTAAAGAACAATTCAAAATAAGTTAGCATTTAAATTATGTAATTTGAACTAACTGAAAAACTTAGTTACTCACTTGAAAGATTGTTGCTAGGAAATTATGTAATGAAACAATCATTGTATCTTGCCACTGTCTACTGAAATGAATTGAAAAGGCAGGATTTTCTTCAGGATTCTTTATATAAGGAAGTGCTAAAATAATATCAAACATTTTACAAAATTGCTATGTAAAATAAATAAATAATTGATAATATCTTTATCTTACCAAACCATTCCCTCCATTCGGAATGTCCTTGTAATTCAGGAGTCATCTTTGTAAAAAAATCTTGAACCTTATCAGGTTTATTATTAATGACTGCATTGACAAGGTACATTTTGAGAACAGCATTCTCTAACTTTCGAATGCCAGGTACAAAGTGATTTTCTAAACGAGAGAACAATCTGGTATCCAAATGTCCCCAGAGTTCTCTTAGTGAAGCCAGATCGTAATTGTGAATATATTGTATAAATTGTTCTACTATTTTATCCACCTAAACATAAAATCAATAAGTCAATAGAAATAATTTTTTATTTTAAACATATTTTTCATCATAATTTATCCTTAAATATAAATAAAATGAAAATAAAACAAAAAAGTTAAAGAAAAATAATAATATTAAAGGTTTGGTATACAAACAACTGATTTTTTCTGCAACTACATTTTTTATCAAAGTATCAAATTAATGTTTGATTTTATTATCAAGCCACACAATATTAATAAATGTATTACTCATCTTTGTGCATTTCAAAACATGTAGCACTGATAAGAATGTGATCTACTTACAGTAAATGGTTTTCCTGTTAATTTTTTTCTACTGTTACATTTTTTTTATTAAAGACTTAACAATTCTTTTTATTAATTTCTTTTTTGTTTCTTTTCATGTATTTATTTGCTCAATTTACTGGAATTTAATTTTCAAGTGTTGTAAGTCCTTTACTTGAACTTTAACAAATACACATCATAATAAGCTTCTATTCCATCAATTAATTATTATTCAAACCTGAACCACATGCATCTATTTATTGTGTTATTACTACACTACTTGACATTCACATAAGATATGCTTATCTTGAAAAATAACCCACATACATCCATTAACTTAAAGAAAAACTAAACACTTTCGCAATCCAATAAATAAACAAAGCCCAAGCTTATCGTGAAACCATAAAAACGAAAGAATAACAATCCAACTCTGCAATTCCCCAACAATAAACACCCAGGCAATCACTCAAAAAGCCCCTCAAAAACCCATCTCCGCGCACAGCATCCGAATCAAAACAAACGCTATCGCGAGTGCAGACATAACGCGTCTGCTGGGCAGAGAATAACAGAGAGAGAGAGAGAGAGAGGCACAGATTCGTACCCGGAAGCCTTTTTCCTTCTCGGCCTTGAGGTCGGAGTCGAAAGCGCGAAGAGTCTGCCCGAAGCCGCGGAACAGGAGGTACTCCTTGACGAGCTCGTCGACGTACTGGACGTGCGACATGGTGAAACCGCTGCCTCTCGAGCCTCCTCGCCTCACTCGCCACGGTTTTGACAGGAGCGCGCGGCGCGTGTTGTCATCCGACGGCCATCTTTCCACGCTGACGACGAGCGCGTGTGCAGCGGAGGGGCTCTCTCGTATAATACGAAACACGGAGACGCGCTCGCGCCGCGGCGCGGCGCTTCTGCGATCGCGGGCTGATGACGTCACTCTCTCGGTGAATTCGCCCGCGCGCGGCCGTTTGAAAGTTTTTATGCTGCACTTGCGATTGGAGCGAGGCGGCTGAGGTCGCGACGGGGAAGGGCGACGAATGAATTTTGTACTTTGGACTTGTGGACAGGCAGAAACGTACGTCGACTATAAAATTTTGTCGAGTGAAACGTGAATTTTTTCTCTTGCAAGTGTTTAGAGATCTGCTTGCGATAAGCTTTTACATTTGACTTATAAGTATTTTTTACCTTTTATCTTAAAATTTAATATTCGCAATAATTTATTCAGTATAAATGTAAAAAAAAACGGATTGATATCTTGAAATTTAGCGACTGCTATTTTATCTTTTCCTTTATCAAGATTCAAGTTTTATTCGGCAATAGAAAATTCAATTTACTTTGTAGCCTCCGTAGCCCTGTACAATAGGAAGTTAAACTTATCATAGGCACTTCATTCAAATCCAAGTTATTGTCTTTCCTTCCAAGGTTTATCACAAAGCACAGTCGTTTAACTTTACACTCTCGAACATTTCAAGGATTTTTCAAATAAACACAAATACGCTATATAAACTTATAACATAATCTTTTATTGGCGAGAATCCATGTTTATAATCATACAACAATGTACAATTGCAACAGTAAATTTACAATTTACAATCCTCCGCGCGGCGCAATCAGCCTCAATAAATTCTTCTCTCGTATATAGAAAAAGGTGCTTTCGGAGAAAGTGTATACAAGCTCCGGTCGTAATTCTTGCTTCTCTCGGCGCCGCGTTTCCTCTTACTCTTCGCGCGCAGAAGAAAATTGCACGCCGCTGCAGACATAATCTCCCCCGACTCGGAGGGAAAACGTCGACTCGCCGATCTGGCGACGATTTATAAATTGGACTGCAATTTTGCCTTTATTTAGAAACTTCTTTTATAAAAATTTGCCAAGCGGCATTTTACGCGCGGGAAAAGTGCTTCAGCAAATAGGTAGTCGCTAAAATTAATTTGGATTAGAAAAACTTTTGCCGTTGCTTTATACGTGCGCTTTGAGAAAAAATAGCGATTTTTCTTTTAAGCCGTCAGTTTCCCCGTTTACTGTCTGGAGATTTTTGCTAAAGCAGTTTTCTCTGTGAACGTTTCCAAAAATTTCAATCTGATTTAAAAAAATTTTGAAAATATCTCTTTGTGTCGTTTGAATCTTGTCACAAAACGATATTTCCCAAAATTCTAACGCAAGTCTGAAATTTTTCGATAAACCGTGCCTTTCATAGAACCCGATACCAATTTATTAAAGGCAAAATCGCGGCTTACATCCAAGCCGAAACATTACGTATAATTATCACATGCACGAAAATATGCGACAGATATGACACGTTTCTCATCGTCTTTATGCTTTCTTCGAAAAAGGCACGAGTTTTAAAAAAGACAAATCCCCCTCCGTTCGTCTGTACATTTCTACATTTATAATACGTACAACGTGTATTGTGTGTGCGATCGCGCAGCGACTACGCAACGACTGTACATCGACAAGAGTATGCGTCGTACATTAGCGAGGACGATGAAGAAGGGAGGGTGTACTTCTAGCTTCGCCGATCCAAAATTAGAGCGCTCGCGATTGATTACAGCCTCCGCGCCGCTAAATCGGTGGGAGACTCCTGCTCCGACCTTGCCGTCGTCTGTTCCTCTCTGGCCTTCGAATTTTCGGTGAAAATAAATCTTGGAGCTGGATTTTTAAATGCTTTATTTTGTTTTTTTATTTTTACTTTTTTTTTTGGCTCTAACGTTAAACAGTAGATTAATGGACATTTAGAGTAAAATTATCTTTCAGGCTATTTTAGGATCTAGAACTACGTTCGAGTTTGGGCATCACAGCAGACCCGAGAAATTGCATTGAATCATGCATTTTTGTATTTTTAGACCTACCATAATTAAGTGGCAAAAACAGCTTGATAACAGCTTTTATGAGCTACGTGGAAAAACAAATTTAAAAACAAATTCAATTATTTTTTTTTTTATTATTTCTTAGCGTTAATTCTGAACAAATTTTAGTAATAAAATAGAATAGAAAACGGTTGTAAAGAATACAGTCTTTACTGTTATCGTGTACTTATTTTTTAGCACCACACTCTTTTTTTTTTCTTTACAAAAATCTAAAATTAAATTCTATATTATTTTCATTAGCAAAGATACCTTAAATTAATATTAATCAAAAATAAACGATTTTTTTTTGTAAAAATTAAAATTCTTAATTTATTACAACATACATTACATGTCACTTTTCTCTTTGTTACAGTATTTTTTACATTTTTACATCATCAATATTCATATTTTACTATAAATACATGATATAACATGCACATTGAGCACGGAAGAATAAGAAAAGTGGATGCAAGTTCGTACGATCGTTAGTAATTCGTTGAAAAAAAATATATGTTTGCAATCTAAAATGAAAATCGAACGTCGAATTTCTCTATGTACACGAAAAATATTACCTCTCAACAACCCCTTTTTTGTGCCGTTATTTGTTCACTTTGCCTTAGATCTAATTTAATTTCGACTAGTAAAAAGCAAATTAAACTTATGTCTTACTATTTAATCCACACGCCTTATTTTATAAATTTAAAAAGATGTAAAAGTTACTCCTCGTCTCGTGAATAGCGGTACATAAATATTTGGCAATAATTTCAGAACTATTTTTACACCTCTTTAGTTATTATTTTCTACGTTAATCTATTTACATTTTTCGAAAATCAATCAGTACTTCTTCGGTACTACGTTGTCGAATCCTTGTTCTCTTAGCTGTTTTTTAAATTTTTTAATTTGTTAACAAGTTTTTAACGAGCATTTAAAGATAGCTATTCAATAAAAGAGATGTATATATATAAAATTATAATTTACTATCGATTTTAATTTTGATTCTAATTCGTGATTTGCAAACCAAGAATATTGTTTAAATATTTTAAAGTTTTCATAACCGTTCAATCATTGCATTAATTAAAGTATCTTTGGTTTCAATTAATCTCAGATTATCCAATATATTTTATGAAATTTCAACAAGAATTTCCGCAACTGAAAATGGCAGCAAACTTTTCATTTGTCTGCTTTCAGTTGAATGTTTCAAATTACTATTCATTGTTTATCAAGTGGCAGTAAGTTTCCCTTTTCCGATGAAGCATCTGATCTGACAAATTCATATACTTTTCATCTTTAAAATTTTGCTTCGAAAATTAAAAAGTCTTCCGATCGAATCGATCGAATCAAGCTCATCTCGATTATTTGATGCGCGGTAATCTAAAGCTCGACATCCTCCTGCTTCGCTTTTGGGGCGACTTTTTCCTTTTCTTCGGGCGACGACGTTGCGTTGTGAACTTCGGCTATTTCCACGGGATCGGGAGGCGCCGGTTTTAAGGATCCGTCTTCGTCTGACACGTGGAATCCGATTGACGCACCGATCTTCTGACTAGCTTGTTTGAACGAATCTGCGAGCATCACCTAAAATTGAGAGGATTGAGTGATCAGTAATATAAATGTACGTGATAAAAAATGATGTTTGTGAATGTTTTACGTTATTGAATTACAAAATTGTATACAAAATATACAAAATTTTAGTTGAAGCTGTTTTCTGGCACATAAATTCTCTCGAAATTGCGAAGTATAAAAACATAAATAACAAGTAATATAGACAGATCTTAATAACATTGAAGAACAAATGAAAAGAATTCAATTGGAAGATTCTGTTAACAACCAAATATAAATTACTTCTTGGCAAGCGTACCAGAAACAAGATATTACTAATGTTCTTTTATTAAGTTTGAAATATCGTACCTTGCCGCGCGACTATATTGTTTCAATTTTCTCGAGCTGTGACGTAAAACCTTAATCGTTTATGTAAGCTTTCAGCTACAAATCGATATACTTTTTAATTTTGCTTTATATCCAATTTCTAATAAACAAGAGATGATTCTTGCTGACGATCAAAAGGTTAGAATTAAAAAGATAATATGGCAATGATATAACTTTTTTGCAATTATGAAAAGGTTTTTTATTCAATTTAAATATTTTGCATTAATATAAGAGAGATTTTCATTTCTTACCTGGACGACGTTGATGCACATAGATGTTAAAGCAAGACCGAAGATCAAGTAGACTATCGACAGCATCATGTAAAGAGGTTCCTACATTGAAACAGTAATCTATTAGACGCGTTCGACTTATACAAATGTCACGTATAAATATTCATATTGTGCTCTGTGTTGTAGGTGAATAATCAACAAATATCGTGCACAGTGTGTAAGAATTTGTGTTGAGTGCAATTAGTGTACACATATTCTTCAAAAGGAGGCTTACCCTCTGAAGGCCACCATATAAGAAGCAGGAGTAAAAAGGAAAATTATTATTTACTTTCAATGCTTTTCTCATAGAAATATCTATTTAGAAATATTAAATTACCAAGTCAACGGATTAGTCATTTTACATTTTCAATCGAATTAACGTTGATTTCAAGAGTACTCCGAAATTTTCGCAGCCAAAAGATTGCAAAACACCAATCGTCAATTTACCTTTGGCACGAAATCGCCGAAGCCAATGGTGCTCATGGATATGAAGACGAAGTAGAAGCTCTCGAAGAAGGTCCAGTCCTCGATGATGTTGAACACCGTCGCCCCGATGAAAATGTAGAGGACGAGAATGGTGATGGCCACGGAAATCGGCAGATTGAACTCGTCGTCGATTTCGAAGGCCGACATCGCCGGCGTCGACGGCGAGTCCGGCTGCTGAGGCGTGTTCGCGTCCAGACTCAGGACCGTCTGCTGTTGCCTTTGCATTTCCGCCAGTTCCTCGGGACTCATCTGGGACGGGCGCCTGAACGTTGCCAGATCGTATACCAACTGGACACCTTTCATCATTTCCTGCGACAGTTTGAGGGATGAATGGAGGGCAATGGACGTGGTTTTATAGATATTTAATATCGAAACTGCTGCATTGAATGTTGCAATTCTATTTTTAATTAAAATCAATGAGTTAGAGTCTGTACTGACAAGGTGTTTGCTAGTATGTTTGAAGAAATTTAACTATTTCTATTTAAATCATTTTACGTATTCGGAAAATACAGCGTCAAAACTTTGTTTGACAAAGTTTTAATGCCCTAGAAGTTGCATTGGATGCAATATAATAGAAAGTTTTTCAATGGAATAAATACTTCAAAACGTTTTAAAACTATGATTAAAACGTGCCATTTGTATAAATTTTGCTCTTACTGAATATTTTATTTAAATGAGAAAAGTGAAAATTTATATCAACAGCAACCCAATGCAATGCAAATTCGAGTTTTTGCTGGATAAAAGTTACACAATGAACCAAATGTACTTGCGATAATAAAATAGCTTTGCACATATGTAAATTATCAAAGCTTCATTTACATAGTTGCTTAGTTTGAGCAAAGTATCCGGAAGTAGCTTCGAAACTTACTTGCATCGGTGCGGTTCTTCTTACTTTACGGCAACTTCCCGTGTAGTACAGCCTGCGCACAAAGGCCCAGAGGAACTTTATACCCCTGGTAAATAATTTACCGAAATCAGCCAGTACAATGAGGAACATTGGAATGCCGATGATCGCGTAAATTATTGTAAGCGCTCTGCCCGTCGTCGTACTTGGAGATATGTGCCCATAACCTGAGGACACATTCAAATATAGTAAAAGTCCAATGTTCAATTCTCAAATCGGTCTCATTGCGTAAACACATCGTGTACGTTCCGAGGGATGGAATAATCCCTTAATATCCGAAATATTTCGAACGGATATTTTACAGCTTATTGGATATTGGAGAGTTTGCGCAGACTAAAGTATTAATTAAAAGTTTTCAAATTTAGCTGGAAAGTCGGTGTGCTGGAAATTTTAATTATATCGCAAAACAATCATGATTTTAGCGAAAGCTAACAAGTCGATATATATATTCAGATCTGGGAAAGTGGATTGAAATCGCGAGGAAAACTCCAACAGTATTACTTAGCTAGTTGGCAAGGGTTTCAAGGTCTCGAATGCCCGCGGCTGCCGAGTATTATAACTCTTTTTGGCGCCAGAATTGGCGAGGATACGAGATAAGCCATTTTCGGAATCGCTCGTAAAGTTTCCTTAGACGAAAGCGCACGAATTTAGTATAGGCCAGGCACAATGGGTGATTAACTCTTTATATTTTCCTTTCTTAAGAAGAGCTTTCGTACTTTTAAAATAAACAGTCGTCATTGATGATTTATACACGGAGAAAAATTCTCTACTAAACATTACAATAGTCAATCTTAATTTTCTCACGGAATGACATTGTTGGAAAAATTACAATAGTTTTTTGTAAAATTTACCAACACTATATTGAATTTTACAAAAAACTATTGTAATTTTTTCAACAATGCCTGTGAGAAAATTAAGATTGACTATTGTAATTTTCAGTAGAGAATTTTTTCTCCGTGTATTATATTTAAAATAATCCAATAGTTCACGCTACAACATAATTTAAAACCTGAAAATTACTATAAAAAAAAGCAAAAAACTACACTCCAACAATTAAAATCCTCACCGATCGTCGAGATAACAGTGAGGCAATAAACCATCGCGTTCAGGAACGACCAGCTCCTCTGTCCGCTGTAAGTCTGAACCCCCGCCTCGTGAGCGGCGTGCAGCTGTTCCTCGAAGTCCATCAGCTTCCTCCTGGCCATGCTCTTCCAGTCGTCCTCCTTCATGTTGTGACTGTACGTCCACAGGCTGTCGAGAAAGTCCCTCTTGACCCGCTTGACCCCGCACTTGTAGAACGACTCGAAGGCCCCCTCCGTGAAGCGGAAGGCGAAACCGCCCAGGCCGCAGACGATCACGGATATTATCGTCTCGACGATGCAGAGGTTGCGCAGCTCGATCAGGATCCGCACCTCGTGCGGGTTCTGCCGGCAGAACTCCCGGAACTCGGAGCTTATCTCGCGGATCGAGGTGAAGATCTCGCGGAAGGTGACCTTGTCCGATTCCGGCTCTTTCGCCGTGGACGCCGACTTCTCTAGCTTCTTCGCTTTGGCCGCCTGAAATTGGTAACGGTAGCCGTTTCTATCACTGAGAGAAAAGATGTAGTAAAAATTACAAATAATTTTGTAAAAATTACCATACCGTCGAGTAAAGCCACCACAGTGTCAAAATAAAAAAAATTATTATACTTTGTAAAAAATTTTACTATACTGTTTGGTAAATTTTTTTGGTTTGGATAGTCTGTGGCAGCCTTACTAAGCAGTATGATAATTTTTATTAAACTTTTCTCTCAGCGCAACAAATCTACGACCGCCAAGCCTCCAAAAATGCCATTCCCTACCGCTTCTTTCTCCTTCTTCTCCTTCTCCTTCTGTTTATCCTTATCGGTCTCCTCGATCATCTCGTCCACCTTCTGCCTCCTGCCGAAAAACGGTATCCAGGAGAACCAGGAGCTGGTCTGCCCGCAGGACTTGCTGATCTCATCCCTCTCCTGATCGGTGTGCACGATGCTGGCCTTCCTCTTGCGAACCGTCGTCTCCTTCTTCCTCCTCGGTATGTACTCCTCCTCCTCCTCCTCCTCCTCCTCGGCCTCGTCCTCGTACTCGTACTCGTAGTCGTCGTAGCGATCGCGGCGGGAGTAGGCCCTCTTGGCCCTCGCGACGTCGTCGATCAGGCTCTCCTGGCTCAGGGCGATTATCTGCTTCTTGAGCGGCTGGGAGGGCGATCGGCGGGATCGGTGATGCTGAACCGGAGCCGGAGGCTCCTCCTCGTCCGAGGGATTTTGGTAGCGGTGCCGGCTGGTCGGGCGCTTCTTCGCGGGCCTCGGTTCCGGTTCCTCGTCGCGGGGAACCTGATGCGTTTTTAGTTTGCTTTAGGAACTTTCGGGCGATTTTTTTAAATGGTATTGAATTTACGAGGTTCGTTCCTCGTAAATTCGTATTTTGCGTATTACGATGGTAATATGCTCTTCCAAAAGAATTTATATACGTTTTTTCCTGGTTTGAAGGATCAATTTGAATTCAATAATAAAGTTGGAGATACCCTTAGTTTGAAGAACAGTTACAGAATCTCTTAGGATCGGTGTAAAGTATTCAAATCAAATTATAAACTTTCACCCACTTATGCTCGATACGCAGATGAAGTTAAGCTACTCTCTGAAAGTCGAGAGCTGTGCAAAACAATAAAAACAGCTCTCCTGCTTTCTTCCAGTCAATAATTGCGACCAAAACTCGGTCCCGCTTCACGCAAAAATTTCTCAATCTCCCCCAACCCCCGATTTTTCGCGCGTAAACCAAAATCCCGAGTTGGGGCAAAAGCCTCGACGCCTTAAAGGATATCACTCGGCCGTAAAAGTTATTACCGCAGGAGGGGGCGACAGGCGTCTGCCCGATCGAGTTTTGGCGGCCTCGGGCGAGCCCATCCTCCTCCTGAGTTCGGTGCCGTCGCTCGATTCCCGCGGCTTCCTGCTCGCTTTCACGGGCGGCTGCGGCGGCGGCGGCGGCGGCGGTCGTTCGATCTCCTCCGGCTGCTCCCGGCTTTTTGGCGGCGAATCCTCGGGCTTCTTCGTCGGCGGCGACGGGGCCTCGGGCTTCCTCCTCGGCGGGGAGTCCTCCGGTTTCTTCGGGGGTGGAGGCTTCACGGTGTCTTCCTCGCGCGGGGCTGCCTCCGGTCTGCGCGGTATTGATTCGGTTAGATTTTTTGGTTGGCGTGTGATTGGGCGTAATTTGTTTGTCGTTTCGAGTGTTTTGTCGGAGGTTCTGATTGAGGAGTAATTGAAGTTTTATTCTTTGTCTTGAGTTTCTTGTGCCTTTAAATTTTGTGAATATTAGGCATAGAAGGTTATTTTGTTAATGCAATAAATTAAATAAAAGTTGCTAAATATAATTGAATCGCACTACTATCTCTAAGAACTTTTTTTCTCGAATATTAATGTGCTTTTTATGATAATATAAAGTAAAGCAGTGCTTTCGCAGCTCGAGCTTATAAATAAATTTGAATAAATATAGAAAGTCAGATTTATTCTAGTATAGGCAGTACGCCGTCTTGGAAAGCTTCTGCTTATTGTTTTAACTTCACTTTGATTCTGTCACAAAGAAAGCATACATCGCATTTAACTGCCCCGACGGCCAATTAGTCTTAGTTCAAAGCAAAGCACCCCGAACGAAGCTTCAAAAATATCGATCATCTTTCCTCAATCATCCCCCGAAAATAAACTCTCTCTCTCTCTCAAAAAAGCGATCGTCGACAAAAGCCAGCGATCAGCTGTTCTCAATAAAAAAAAGAGAGACACGTGTCGAACGACCTATTGACAGCCGGCGATCTGTCCCTGGCCTTGTTGGGCGACGCCGGCGGCGGTTGTTCCTCGCGCTGCTGCGACCTGGACCGGGCTCGGGCCTGTTCCAGCCGCTCCGTGTCCTCCACCATCTGCTCCATCCGCAGGCGGCGCTGCTCCTCCTCCTCGTCCATCGAGGTCGGCTCGTCCGCTGCTGACACTGCCGCAAAATCGACCGGTGCTTTTGAGATCGTTCGGAGGCGCGGAGGATAAGGGGAGAGTGGACGGTGGAGAATCGGGTTTTCTCGAGCGAGCGGACGATAAGTTGGGTTGGGAATAGTTAAGAGATTGCAGGTTAATTAGGGTTCGATCGTAAAGGTTCACAATCTTAAGTGATAAACTTACGTCGCTCGAGAAATGGTTAAGGAATTTTTAAAGTTGCAGAATCAAAATTGGGATAGATATTGTTTATTGTTCAATGATCACCAATAAACAATACCGACGCGGAAGAAGTCAGCCAACGGCGCATAAACAATTAAGGAAATTATTCAAATTTACAGATTCACTTTAATTTTAGAACACTTCCGGGACAGCCTCACATCACAGACTGAATTCTCGACGTTGCCTCTGAAAGCAGTCGAAAATCATCCCAGTACACTTCGACCTTGAACCGATTCATCGTACCGCAGCCTCCAAAGTGACCCCAATTTTGATTCTCCAACCCCTCCAACGGGCAAAACGGGCAGCTCTCTCTCTCTCTCTTTCAGAAGCCAAACGCGCAAATTCAATCGCACATTCCCCTCCCCCCCGAGCAGCCAGTCACAGCCACACTCGCACCACTGCCTCTCGATCCTCACATCCTCTCTCTCTCGGCTCGCTCTCCCCTCTCGACTGTCGATCCGAGCCGATTTTCGGTCGACTCTTCCCCCGTTACAACTCAGCGACGAAGGGAGGGCGTATTATAAAAAAAGTGCGGCGATTACAGTGCTCCCTGTCGACGCTGGGCGTCTTCTCGCGTCGCCTGGCGGCGGCCTTACGCCGCCGATGCACCGTGTAGCTGTCCTCCATCGTCGGCGACGGGAGCCGCGAGACTAGACCCCGAAATAACACCCAGCCGCGGCGCTAGCGACCGCGGCCGGCTTTTTCGCGAAGCGGCGCCGCGCGACCGCGATTATATTTAGTGGTTTACGACGAGCCGCGAGGAGAGAGAGCGTATATTTTTAGGAGGGCATGGAGAGAGAGAGAGAGAGAGAGAGAGAGAGATCAGCGGGACCGGGAGCTTTTTGGAGTTTTCGGATCCGGGGTGGATGATCGGTAGCAGCGTCCGTCGGTAAGGTAGGTTTCTGGGGTTGGCGAGGGGGTTTTTCAGTTTTGGTCGTTTGAGGCGATTTTCTGGTTTTGGTTTGAAGAAGGGTTGGATTTTTGGGTAGGTTAATTAGGTGCGGGTAAATTAAGTACTTTATAGAAACTCGGGAAGACTTTTAAACAGTTTATATTTTATGCAATATTCAACGTCGAATATTTTATTTTTACAATTACGTAAACATTTACGTGGTATCTACCTTATCAACAGAACGTATCTTGTTAATAAGGCATACAAAACTTTCTTTATAAGTGTTTGAAAATATAAATTTATTAATCTCAATCCTTTATTATTTGGAATAAAAGAACATATATATCACTTACCTCACTGTTATAACCAAAAATTACTTTAAAACATAGAAATCTGCTGGCGGCACTAAAATAATCTAACACTTGCAAGCACTTGCTGAGTCACCGCAATAGAAATTAATTTAAACAAATTCTTCGAACGTTTTTCTAAATGTATATGATTTCTCGTTCTTTTTTCAGATCACCTTCAATCGTACATTCATAAAAGGGCGCAAAGGATCTTCCAGGTGACTTGCTAGACTTTCTTTTTATAAAAGAGAGATGGCGATTAGAATCGGATTGAAGATAAGAAAGAAGATTGAAGAAAAGAAATCAAACTTCGGAGAGTTGTCAGGAAATTAGTAGGTGGATATCTTAATTTTTAAATTCAAAACAAATTATAACACTACCCGGATCCAACCGCGCAGCGTACGCTTATGGATCTCTGGCAAGTCTAAAAAGAAAGTGTCCGCATCCATACATATTTTAAAATAAGGAAGTAGTATATTTATAAGTAGGTCTAGTTTTAAATACTTTAGAACTATTTTTTTACTTAGAATTAAGTATTGCAAATATTTTGCCAATGAAGATTAAAATATATTTAGAAAATTGTATATTTAAAAAATTGTTGCAATTATCATGATGTCTGTCAAAATCTATAATATTTTTATTGTACATTTGTATCAATTAAGTAAATGAAGTCATTACTGTAAAAAAGAAGAATCTCTGCGGTAACAACCTGTATATAAAATTAGCGGATTTCGCATTTAATTCGTGTACCGTTACCGCCACTTAATTTGTACGGTAAGAGCCGCTTTTATTTTAATTGTTACGCAGAACGCATTCAGCCGTCGACGCGATAACGTGAGCAGGCCGAAGGTTTTTGACCCCTCAACCAATTTTCGTCCGTTCATTGCGTTTGGTAAATTGCTTTCGCGCTCGGCGTTCTGATCCGATGTGCGACTCCCGGCATTTGTTGCAAATTCAAGCGCGGAAGCCTCCTTCTCGCAGTCATTGACAGAGGAGCTGGAGTCCAAACTTTAGATTAAGCGATGATGTTTTTTACGTGTTTTCTTGACTCGTCTGCGAGTGTAAGAAAATGCGAAGATTCACATGTTTTAAATTGTAATATCTTATTGAGATAATAAATTGAAATTCGCCTTGTTATCGACGCATCTTTTTTCTTTTCCTTTTTTGATCCATTATTAAAAAGTAAGTAAAAATTGTTTATTATTAATTGAATCAAATTTATTAAGACTTCGATTTCATAAGCATATTTATTTTAGGTAGCGACTGGATGATTTTGAGGTGATTTTGAAGAATTCTAAGAGTTTGATTGCCATTTCCAAATTGCAAAAGAAAAGTATAATATTTCAATTCAAAAATTTAAGCAGAGCATAAAAGTTGCAAATTGATTTGCGAAGATTTATGATATCACACATGTGAATAATGTAAATTAATTTATACACTAATGGCGCTAGAATATACTTAAATAAATAATTTTATAATATTTTATAATAATTGGTTCATTTATATATTTTGTATGTTATTCCGAATACATTGTACTCGTTTTTTTTTCATTTTAAATGTGTATCATTATTTACCACTTTAATATCTCTTCTATTTTACAGTTGATTTCGTAATAATAATTTTTAGTATATGTAGGAAATTTATTATGGAAACGGATACAGTCTTCAAGGAAAACACAAAATGCTGGACAACTATTTCCTATATCTGTAGGAATTGTAATCATTTTCTGTAATGTTTTCTCATGTTTTGTATAGAACAATTTGTAACTTGTTTTCAAGAATTTATCAAACATTAATATTGTTTTATATAACGTACTGAAAGTTTTTGTAATAAAAAATAAAAAAAAATAAAATGTATCAATCAGAAAAGACCATCAAGTATATTAACAAGAATAAATTTTTTTTTTCTTCTAGTTTCCTAAATCATTCATCATCCTAAATCATCAAAAAATAATTCATTTATCAACAATGATTTTTATTCACCCATTATTCTACCCTTTATTTATTTTGACTGTAAATATGCACATTACACACATCTAAAATTTCCCTGCACTGCATTCTCGGTGTGAATATTCTATGAATTGGTTTTTATTTATTATTGCTTGCAATTGTAGCATATTTACTTTTTCGATTGCTTCGTTGTTTCTTATGGGTGGTTTGTCTATCAGAGTAGAAAAATGTAATATTATATAATATAATTCAAGTTTTTAAAATATTAATTGCAGGTAACATAACAATGCAGCCTTCCGACATTAGTTTTCATACTCCTGAAGACTGGAACTACTTAAATATTGTAGGTATGTGATTTTTTCAGAAACTCAAGTACTTAATAAAAATGCTAATTTTTGTGTTATAAAATTGTAATAATATTTTTCTTTGCAGGAAGCGAAATCACAGCTGGCACTCAAATAATCGGGACTGAAAGGGGTAAGATAACTGCAATTTATTTAAAATTTGCACAAGAAAGTAATTTTTATTACCCCACACTGAATCCAAACTTTAATTACAGAAAATCTGTACCATATAAAGTATATGATAATTCATTCAATAATATTCATGACCGAAAAATAGTTTTCTTCGCTAAATTAAAAAATAATAATAAATGCTTTTTTTATAATTTCAGATCTACCGGTTGAAGATCCACTTTTCATTGAAGACACCAGGCAAAGCGCCTACTTAAAACCAGGTATAAAATCCAAAAACAAAATTTAACAAACAAAAAATTAAAACCCAATTGTTGCAAATATCGTTTTAGATGCATTCAAAGGCATGTCGATAAACTGTCAGCGCTGCCGAATGGTGCTGTGTAAAACGAAAACAATCTACCACCAATACAAGCCGAAACAGTGCAAAATTTGCAAGGAAGACGTGGTCTTCAGCTGTGACAGATGCAACAAAACGTTCAAAAGCCTCAGCAGTTGCCATACCCACCTACGATTGGTATGCGGCAAACCGAGGCGGTTCGTCTGCCCGGTCTGCAACTTTAAAACGCACTACCCACATGTGCTTAAGGACCACAGCCGGAAGGTTCATGCGGACATCTAATCGATCCTTGATCTCAATCGATATTTCAAGATTCGCAATTAGGGATACGTATATTATGCAAAGATAGAAGAATCATTTTAGATTTAATTGTCTACTTAGTATAATTTGTATTATTGAATTTTATTTATACCACTTATGTATTATTAGACTGTATCGATAAATTATTTTTTACTAAAGTTTATGTTCGTTGAAATGTATGATAATAAAAATATTGTTAGACATCTTTGTACATTTTTAATGATATGATGATATTTTCATTATTTTATCGATTATTTGCATCTTTATGTCAATGTCTTACTTTCATTTTCAAAAATACTTCAACTCCTCATCGCTGTGTGTTCAATTCAAATACGTCTGAATGTATTTTACTAATCTTTCGTTTGCCTCATCAAAAGCTCTATTCCAAAACCGAAACTAATCAATTCCTTCTTTTTCAAAATCGCAAAGCGGTACAAACCCATTAGATGCGCAATTCCATTTCATTTTAATAAAACGATTCGCACGTCTCATCGAGTCAGTTATTAAACGAATTTGCGCAAGCGTGGCTTTCGCCGATAATGCAATAGGCGACGTTCCGCTTTATTTGAAACGGATATAAGCATGCCATCGGCCAATTCCCAGGGCAAATCTTAATTGTAAATTAAAATTGGCGCGTTAACATAAATCTGACGCTTATTTGCGGTGGCTAATATATTTCAAAGTTTATTAAAAATGCAAAGATGGAGTTTAATTTATTCATTAATATTGAATATTTTATTTTTTAGAAATTTAATTTGTCATTTTACATATAATCTCATATAATATATATGTACGATAAACTTTAATCGAGTACATTTATTTAGAAAGTGCATGAGAATTTTAAATTAATAACAATTTACTTTTATTTGTTTGTATTGTTTATATTGGTATAAATATCGTAAAAAATTATTAAAAATTTTACGTTTTTTACATCAGTTAATTGTTTTAGAGATAATCTAGGCTTAAGTAACAATGAAGGTATCAACAAATTAAATCATTAGTGTCTTAAGAATACTAAAGTTATAAAGCTGTTTATTTTCAGAATCGGATGTGGATGCTTATTTTGAAATACACGAGGAAAAACCATTGTTTAAGAAAGAGATAATAGATTTTGACAATACATTAAGTAAGTAATTTAATTATAATTGCAACTTGCGCTTTTGGCAAATAAGTGCAAAAATTATTTCAATTGTTTATAGCTGAAAGTTTCTTTGACAAATTAATGAAGGAATTTATAACTCTAGAAACCGATTTGCCGATTGAATATGATGAAGAAATATTGGAATCTGAACAAAGTAGTGAGTTGAACCTTCTTGTTATTAAATTCTAATATTAGTACTTTAATTAACAATACTGAAAATTTTTATATTTTAAAGCAAGTAAAAAAACTATCGATAAACTGCCGCTACTTGCAGTAAAATCCATAGGCAAAGTTGGGAAAAAAAGAGGACGAAAAAGAGCAGGTGATATTTTAAACGCAATTTTTGTAAAGAAAAAAAAATTATTTAAAGAATTATCTTTGATTTTTGATTTTTTAATTCAGTTAAAAAAAAAAATCTAACAAATACTTAATTCTGATTTCTAGTTAAAAAAGTTAAACCTAAACAAGTATCCGTGACTGGTGCGGAACCTCAAAATAAACCGAAAAAATTTCGTCAAATGAAAAGAAAACTTGAGACAGCTACGTCGTTTGTAGTCAACGACAAATTACCTGAGATTCTTACATTTGATTCCGTTCTCAAAGCTATAAATAATTCAGACCTCAAAGAAATTCCTCTTATAGGTAATACTTTTTTTCAAATTCAGAAAAGCAAAGGTTTGTTTAATATTAATTTAAAAATAATATTTAATAATCTTTAGGTGATGTGAGGTTAACTGACGCAAATAAAATCGAGGATATTTCTACTACTGGTCAAGAGATGAAAGATGCTGACAGAATTAAAAAAAGTTGTAAGTCTATAAAATGTAATTGATTGGTTTTACTTTAATAACTGAACTTAAATTAAATAATTTTATTTACAGCTCCCAAGTTAGAAACCTCACTTCGTACGGAAATGAGAAGAAGGTACAGAGGAACAATAATAATTGATGATTAAGATTATTATGAAAGTAAATATTTTTAATATAAAAATAACAATAACTTATAACCCCATGAATATAATTTTTTCATTAATAATTTTTTTATCAATGATCGAGGATAATAATCGGAAGTGAAAAATGATTAGATTATTCTCTTTCGTTTTGTTTTTTAATATATTATATCCGTGGGCATTATTTTAATAAAAGTCGACGATTCGACACCATTAAAACACCCTTCTTATGTCCAGATTATGCTTCCATCTCGAAAAGCAGCTCCCCGCCAGCCTTTCCAAGAAACGTCGGCAGCACATCGAATCCCCAGATTAAAATCCAGCTTTAGCATCTCATTTTCCAAGCGCCGCCACTTCGTAAAAGCTCCATTAAGCCATGAAGCGTTTACGCCTCGGCTTGAAAATAACCCCGATGCATCAAAGAGTAATCGCAGGACGGCGAAAAACTCGCGGGGGCATTCCGGGCGCAACACATTCGCCTCGCGAAATTGCATCGGGCCGCAGCTGCGCGATATGAACAACCGGCAATGGCGACCGGAATTCGCTGGAATTCGCTGGATTGGCTGCCGGGAGGTAATAAGCTGTAGTTGCTACTTTTTGATTAGGGAAGGCTGCTGTTTGGTTATTGAATATTGTAAATAGAAGTTTAATAGAGGGGACAACTATATATAGTAGCGTTATAAAGGCTGTAAAAGAGGCGAAAAATGTTATAAGCTTAGGCAAGTGCCATTGGAGGCAATGAGAAGAATGTAAATTTCGTTTAACGTTTTTGGTATATATACGACAGTTGCATTACGTGTAAATTGTATCAATCTAACGGAATAACAGGATAAGGAAATTTCATTTTCGAATGAAGTAGGAAAATTTAATGTTCGGTCTTGATTAAAAATGTCAACTGCAACTTAATCGCACTTCAGAGTTATACAACATTCTTTTCAATTTTTAAAATTATAAAAATTTGCCGGGCTTATACACTTTATTATAACGCAAACTTGCGTTTTCCTCCGAATTACCATAGTTGTTTCTTGTTACTCATTATATCATATCAGCATTGACGTGCATAAACGTAACAGTTCCAGTAGTAAAGCTCTAGGCTTTAGTCAGCCGACGCATTTATTACGTTCCTATTAGGTATAAACGTCAATCGATAAAGTTCATTTAATCTCTTTACTGAAAAGTATGTATTAAATGTCCACAACCAAAAAAATGGTACTTTTCTATTACCAAAAAAATGGTACTTTCTAGGCTTTAGTCAGCCGACGCATTTATTACGTTCCTATTAGGTATAAACGTCAATCGATAAAGTTCATTTAATCT
>JAWWML010000062.1:21617312-21747197 GCA_035047165.1 Ormyrus rosae
TGCACTCGCTTTACCACATAATATAGTAATTTTTAATGAATTTATAGTAAATTTTGAAATAACATTTTTCTCAGTGTGAAAACACGAAAAATAGAACAAGTGCAATGAGCATAAAGAAGCAAATTCATTCATGTTTCTAAAATAGTATTCGTTAGAACAGCGTAATTTCTTATTACTTTATTCTCCTAGGAGATACGTATGCGCATATTTTGCTGAAATTCATTTTCAGCTCGTGCGAACGTATTTTTACGAAGAAATTAGAGCAAAAATATTTGTGGTACTAAAACGACCCGTGATTCCATTCAGTTCTTTTTCTTTTTATTTTAATTAAAACAAACGGGACGTGCACTATGAGCACGTGTTATTTAAATTTCTGAATACACAGATCGTCGATTCATATTTCTGCGAATATTTTTTGCTTTGCAAAGTAAACGTAGCTTCGAAAAATTTTATCACTTAACTTCCTTCTTTATAAATTATTATTCTCGATCACTTTTTTAAACGCAAAAACAAATTCTTTTTTTAAACGGAAGCTCAAAGCATCCTTTCGCAATCTCAAAAACGTTGCCAGCGACACCCTTTGATTCTAAACATTCCTCGCAACAATCCCTTTCAGAGCGCAGAAACCGTTCCTTAAAGGAACAAAAAAAAAAATCACCCCTCTCTCTCCAACCTCATTCCACGGGGGGCCGTTGCCTCCTCTGCGTTCGATAAACGTCTCTCGGCTCTCCCCGCGAGATCGGCGCAATTTTTTTTTCCGCGAACCCAAAGCGCCGATTTTCAGTGCGACCTCGCGGCGGAAAGACGAGATCTCTCGGCGCGCGACGCGGGTGTAAATATAACCCGCGGGGAGAATACGTCGCCGCGACGACTCGCCGGCAGCTTTCAAACGGCGCTAATACGCCGTATCTCTGTGGGAACATTACACTTTGTGCGCGCGGACTTTCGCCGCGCCGCCGCCCGCTGGGATTTTTCAGCCTTTTTCCGCGCGCGTTTTGCTCGGGGTAAAAGGGTGGTTTGCCGCGGAAATTTACGGGCTTTGTTAGTGAAATCGTAATAAGTACGAGACGCTTATGTTTTTCAGCGTGAATCTTAATAAAACGTACGAGTTTAGCGTTGCTCGAGTAGCCTTTTAAAAATTCATAGTAACAAAGCGAGAGTCTCTTAGATTATTTATTATTTTTAAGCAGCTCATAAAAAACTGTCGCATAACTTGCATTATGTCACAGGTATTTACAGAGTCCACTTATAAATTATTCAATGCCCATGTTTCGAAGAAAAATTCTCTTCGAAAAATTGCACAAACCATTAAAGTACCGAAACGTAAAACGCATTTTTTAAGCCGTTACCTCTCGGAGTTCGCGCGTGCTTCAAATCCAAAAATATTCCTCAAAAGTTTCTTAAAAGCGTTACCGAAAAAGTCTCCGAAAAATGTAGACTCGCCTCGCAATAGAAAAAACATATTCGTTTACAGTCGACTCGCTCGATACTCCTTCGGGGGCAGCTAGACTAAAATCAACACCCAATAAATCACTCTCCCGGCGCCGCCAAAAAATTTCACTCCTCCGCCACTGCGAGATCCCCCATCAAAACGCGAATCAATCCGTCGCGCGCGTCCCACCTAAATCCGTCGCTCGATATATCCCCCGATATCTCGAAGAAACGCCGCGTCCGAATTCCTCGATCGTCGTGTGTCCCGTCGCCGAAATTTCTCGAGCGCTTCGCGTTGCGTAATCGTCGCCTGAGAAACGATGAAGAAGAGACACTCTCTCTCTCTCTCTCTCTCTCTGTCTCCCCGCGCGGCCACTGGAAATAGGCTCCGCGCGTGGGTTCGACTCTTCGAGTGCGGCCGCACTCCGAGTTCATCGCGTATATTTGCGTAGAGGTGAGTAATCTTCCCCCGTGGAGGACCGCCGCGATCGGAGATTTTAATTGGAGGCGGGTGCACAATGTCGGCGGCGAGCTTTGTTCCTCGTCTTTGCGCCGCGGAATTTTGCCGCGCGCTGAGAGGCGGGCTGATTTAGAGGGGTGAGAATCGTTGCGCTTTCGGGTAGCGACAGTTTGATTTGGTTTTGTTGAATTTTTCACGCGGGAAACGTGAGAGGTTTTGATTTTTGAGAGAAAAGGCGGCGCATTAATATATAGTATTGCGTCAGGCCAGGGGATTGTGCTGTCCGCCGAGAGACTAGCGTGATTTTTTGATAAAAGTTTAGTTATACGTCAAGGAACCTTTGAAGGCTGCGGTGAAAGTTTTATTAGAATAGAAATCCAGGAGGCAAAATATTCCGAATGAATTTTTTTTTCAGTCAATTCTGTTTATATAGAAAGAATTCATTTGAAATAGTTCTGCTTTAAATTAAAATAGAATTAATGAATTTTTGAGCGTTTTTTAACTTAGAATTTACGTACTGGAAGTTCAATATAAAGTTGAGATTGAAAGTTAATTCTACTTAACATTTACATAGTAACGCATCTGCATAATGACACTCTCTGCGTCTATCCATAGTGACACCCATTAAGAGTAATATGGCTCTTTAAGACTAAAACCCAGCAAGTGATTTGATCTTCAGACTGCACGTATTGCTTAATTATCTACATAGAGTCACAAAAACGGTCTAATCAACAAAGTACGTTCAAACAACCTTTTAAAACATTTTCGATAAACAGGTAAAACTGTCTATCGAATCGCTCTTCTCTCCCAAAATTTCAGCTGCCTACCCCCTACAACACTTGACCGACCAAACTGCTCAAAGAGCGTAAAAGGAGAAAGCGCCCCAAACTAAACCGTCCTGTCCCTTTCACCCTCCGCCTTTCCCGGTCCGCGACACAGCTCGTAGATCAAACTGACGCCGCGTAGGACGCCGGGCGTAAATCACGGCGAGAGTGCAAAGGAGCGCACGTCGATTCCGGACGCGGAAGAACTCCCGACGTATTTTCGAGTTGTGTTGTACGCTTCGCTGACTGGGTTTATATACGCTCGAGATTCCGGGAGGTTTATTGTAACGAGACTTTAAAGGATTTGGCTGCTTGTATTTATTTGGGGGGGGATTCTCACGAACGCGGATGACGGTAATGGAGCGCAGAGGGGATTGAGGGGGTATTCGATTTCGCTCGGGGAATATTTTAATTTGCGGAACGTCTGTTCGAAGTGTAAGCATGCGAACGAATGGGAAAGAAACAAATTTCGTTTCGCGAAGTTCTTGCCAGAATTGGATGAAAAAGGGGGGCGCGGTAATTGGAGTTGTAAGAAAGTAAAGGGTATAATTTTCAGGGTAAACAGATTCAAATGGTATTAACTTTTGCATTACCACCAAGTTTATTAACCAACTGTAAAATTGAATGCGCTATTTAAATTGTTAAAAAGAAAGTTGACTTCGGATGAATATTTCATTTTAAAAAAAAGTGTAAATCGACAGTGAAGCCATGTACGAATAATTATTTATATCGCATTGCCTCATAATTAAATGAAGTGGAAAATCAATGGCCGCGCGTCGCTAAAATTTGCATTTTAAATTGTTACTCTCAAATGACCTAAAATGGCTTGACACCCGAATTTCGCTGCAACAGTGATACCCGAGATAACCGCGGCATCCGCTTTTTGAATTACCTCTTAAATCCAATTAAAAGTACTACTATAACGCATAATATCATTAATCAACGCGAGAGATGTGTTTACGCAATGAACGGAAACGACATGCGAAAACAAAACTCACCAATCGTCGTATAAATAGTGCTGCAGTAAATTACGGCGTTCCAGAACGCCCAGTTCACGTTGTCCGGACGGCTCGTCTGAAAGTTGAGCTTTTTGAGGAACTGGTAGAGCTTCTCCTCGTACAGCATCAGATGGTTCTTGGCGTGTCCCTTCCACTTTTCCGAGTCCTCCATCAGTTCCTTGTCGTTCCACAAATCCCTTATCTGCTGGATCATTTCATCCCTGAAACCAGAGGCAGAGGGGCTTTATTGCGGAAAGCTGCGAGCGAGACTGATGTTTCTTCGGGTTCGTCCGTCCCTGTATTTTCTTACTGGAATTACGCGCTCGACGTTAACGCGCGATGGAATGATAATTTATTTGTACTGTTTTGATAACCGTAAATATAAAGTGACACCGAAAAATAAGAGGGTATTCGTAATTTAAGACGACTTGTAAATTTAAAATTTTTATGCTAGATTTTGATATAAAATTGCATTCGAATAATAACGAGTAACGGACTACTAAATATTTTACTCTTTATGAATATACCTCAATAAGAAAAAAAAAACTAAAAAAGCTAACAGAAACAATGTCCAAGTAATTTCACTGACAATTATCTACTTTTACTTCACAACTTGCGTTCTCCGACCGGCAAAAAAGAGCGCTAAAAGTGTCCTAGTTTTAACTTCGCATTCCGCGAAAATTTTCGCTCGAGCCATACTCCCCGCGTTCTTTTTTCGTTATAACTAAGGACTTCGAGAACGAGATCCTCAGTGCCGTAATTTTTATGCCGCACGCGACTGGGGCTCATTGATTTTTAAAATAAGCGCGAAACTGCAAAGTTGCAGGGTTAGAATGCATATTCAGATTTAAATTTGAACCTTCGGAAGTTTGACTGTGTGTCTATGGGTGGAAAAATGTTATTCTTTTGGTTCGATTCAAGTGGATCAAAATTTGCATCGGGGCGATAAATTTTTCACTCGCAAAATGAAGCTTATATATCCGTACGTGTTTTATTTTGGCTCTCTCGGGAATTTCCTTATCGAAAATCTCTTGTCTATAAATGTAATTGTAACTTCTCCCAGCGATTTTTAGATAAAATTTTCAAATAAATTGTCAAATAATATTTTCAAATAATATTTTATTCAAATAAATTGAATAAAATATTATTCTTGCACCTTCTTTCAGAATATGTTCTAAGGGAAGTTTTACGATTATTAGATTCATCCATTTCTCGTCGCATTATTTAATATCCGTGCTTTTCTGCAGCTCAATCAATTTCTCCGGACATACTTAAACCCATTAAAATAAGATTAAAACTTTACTGAAATAACGACCGTATTCCTCCGTTTATCCCGACTTTTAAACTGCGAAAAACCCACTGCAGCTTCTATATAATCACTAGAAACTCATCGAGAACATACTTTCGACGCCATTGCCTCCCACGCACAATTAACGAACGACACCCCCGTTCCGATGTATCATTCCAACGCGTACGTAATGTTCCAAAGAAGCTTAACTCGCGACGAAACGCAGCATAAAACATTCACTCGGCAATGCATACAACATCGCAAACACTTCCCATTTAACCCAATCACATTGCAACCGGAGAAATTCCTCTCGACGCTACTTCCTTATTCATTAAAGGTCCACGGGCTTGTTCCGGCTCGGTATCGATTATTGTTTGCGTCGGCCGGTCTCGCGGGGAAAGAGTTCGAGAGTATATAGACTTTCGATTATTCAAAGACACCCCGAAGGCGCACGAAATCCAGAGGCCGCGAGATTCTCCGGATTGTTTCCCTGCCCCTTTGGGGCTGTTGTTGGCTTTCCCGAAGAACTTGATTTTGTCTCCGTCCCGGTTCCGGTTTCGTTTGGGAAAAGATTTCGCTTTGGGGGATAAATTGCGGCGTTTTCTTGAGCCAAAAAGCTCTTTGATAAGTTTCGGGCTGAATAAATTATCTACCTTCGAACGTAATCGGATAAAATGCTAAATTTGTATAGATTAGAACGTTAGCAATGGAAAGTTGCAGTTGCAATAGATGTAAGACGGGAGTAACATTTTTCTAAAATTAAAAAGTGTAAAGTGTCAATGAAAAGTTTCAAATAACCGAGCTTCATAAAATCGCGAAGTACTTGTACTAAAAGAGCCTGTCGGGAGCCCACTTTTAGAATTTACGAGTTTGTCCGTGAATGAAGATTTTTTTTAAGGTCGCCGAGGGATTTGCAGTCTTACAAATAAACTTTATGATTTTTAATTTACCCGCTTCTTTTGAACTTTTCGTGTAAAAATTAATTAACGATATATGGAATTGCGGCTAATACAAATTTTTAAATGAATAATTTTTTAAAAAAAGCAAAAAATATCACAATTTATATATGACTTAAATAAAATGCATTTATGCATAGCTTGTCAAAATAAAACACAGAAACGGTATCAACGCACAAATGTCGTTTAATGCTTGAATTGTCTATCGACAGACGTAATCTTATTGGCGTGATAAACTTGATCCTTTTATCTTGTATAATAAAATAGGTTTAAGTTATTCCGTCTGAATATAGTTCAATTTATCAATATTAAAAACACAGGAGTCTGCACCCATTGACATCATCGATAAATCTGATTGCGGATTTCAACAACGTATCGGTGACTACAAATATTCATTCTTTATCAGTTTTGGATATCGGCTACATACCTTCGTACTGTCAATGAGTTATTTATTTTTTATAACGCCAAAAGAAATAATTTGTACAGAAATTTTACACGAATTTACGTGAAATGTGGTAGCAAATGATTTATACTTTTTGTTTTAAATCACAAAAATCAATTTTGATATTTAAAAATTTCTTTCATAAGGAAGCCTAAACGTAAATGAAATAAAGTTTGTTAAAATGCAGATTACTCTCATTTACACGACGTGAAAAAAATTCAGAAAAAAAGAAAAATTGTGGATAGAGGAGAATGATTATTTAATAAATATTCATTTAATAAATTTGTTTTTGAACCCTTAATATCATTTTGAAGGAATCTCTAAGTTCCACTTCACCAGTAAACTTTCACTATAAGACAATTACGTAGGATACAAACTCTTCCACAATTTAGTAAAGTTATAAAACTAGAACTGATAATTCAACAATTAATTTTCACTTAAGTATTTTATAGTTCACTTAGGATAATGTTCGACGCTATTATATTAATTTACCACCAATTCAATTTGAATTTAGAACTCGCGCTTAAAGCTTTCGTTCGCATTCACTACAAAATATTGCAAACAATTAATTCCACAGCCACACAAACTCACTTAGAAAGCAAACAATTCGTTCCATTAAAAAAGCAAATTCGTCAACACATCGGCAAAACGCAGAGAAAACAGTTCGAATCCTCACCTCTCCTTCTTGATGTCCTCCTGGACGATGTTCTCGTTCTCTCCCTCGATGTAGTGGAACAGGAAGGCACCGAGGACGCTGTAGAGGAACAGCACGAAGAAGAGGAAGATGTGCGTGAACCATCTCTTACTCCAGGAGCTGACCTATGCAAAAGGCTCCCTTGAGTTCCCCGAGCAGCACATCGGCGCCGAGATTCGATTTGCCGCAGAGTCGGGCAAAGCGAGAGAGGCGCCGCTTTAAAACGCTCCTTATTCCGTGAGGTAAGTCGGCTATCGGCGCCAAACGAACGTTTTTCCGGGGACGGGAATTGAATTTCGATGCCTACTGTTTTTTTTTTTCAATTTTTTTTTCTTCTCGCTCTCCGTCGTTTGTGAAAGGGGGTATTATGCGTTTGAACGGCGCTGATTTACGGCGAAGAGGTGAGGAGTGCATTGTGTTGTACCGATAAAGGATTTATAATAAAATTTATAAAAACGCGGGGGAAGCTTCGATAGAATTTATTGAATTTTCAATGCATCATTTTGCATAAAGGAGCTGCCGGCGTGAAAAAATTGTTATTTTCACGGAATAAATCTTTTACGAAATATTGAACTCGGAAAAGTATTACGCAATTATAGCTATTTTCAACGTTACATATAATTCTTTTTTAAATTGCCGCATTAAAATAAATAAATACTATATATTCAACAAAAACGTATTAAAATCCTTCCGAACAAACCGAAAAGCGCAGCGATCCCAAGGTTCCTCAAATGAATTACCGCCCAGCTCAAAACACACCCACTCCCATTGACATTGCAAAAGCAGCTTACACACATGCCCATCTCCGAGATCCGCGGCGACACCGAAAACCCGATGAATTTATCGGTTCCTCGTGACTGTCGCTCATACCTCCGCGTCTCTCTCTCTCTCTCTCTCTCTCTCTCTCTCTCTCGTAAAGCTCGAACGATTCCGCGAAGCGCACTGCACAGTTTCTAAATCGGAGTGTGTTTCGCGGCTCGTATTTTCTCAGTCGCGATCGTCAAACGGCGGAGTAAATAACTGTCGGTGCATCAATATCGCGCGGCGCGAGGCGCCGATCTGACCCCGTTTTTTGGCGAAAAGTGCGCGCTCTCTCCGCAGATGCGGCGCGTTTTATTTTGGATGCGGGATCGGCGGATCTTTGATTCCGCGGATGTTTGTATTGCGCGAAGCTGAGTAAATAAGCTCGGCGGCGAAATTTAGAGATGAAGTCTTTAGTAGCGGGATTTTCACTGAGGGGCGCCGATTTTGCAAGTAGTAAAATGCACGTTTCATCGGACTTTGTTTTGGTAAACTTTTTTTATTGGATATAAGTGAATAATTGGGGAGTATTTTCGATATTTTAAGTGTGTCACAATAAATTTCATTATTGTAAAAAATTTTAAGAAATTACAAATCTTTACACGCTTTTGCATTAATGGAAAGTAATAAGCGTCGTAATCAAAATGTCCAAAAGAGACTTTAATTTAGGCTAACCGAAAAGTTTTTGGCATCAAAATTCAAGGTTCCGTCGAGCGAATTCATCAGAAAATGGTTTCTGGCACTCTCACAACGTACATAGAACAGTACCCATTCTACAAATCAATCAAAACCCATCCAAACAAACTTCCTCCTTTTTAAAAAAAAAAACCTCCCTCCGACCCGACCAAACTTTTATTCCCCCATTCACCTACCTTCTCGTACAGCCAAAACGCGCTCTTCTCGCCGACGCTGAGCCCCGACTTGGTCCAGTCCTTGAACCCCTTCAGATGCTCGAACACGAAGCCGTGGCTCTTGCTGGGGAAGACGATGGTCGGCTGCCCGGAGACCGGCGTCAGGGGCACCGGCGTCTGTCCGTAGGGCGTCTGGACGTAGCCCATCGTCTGGGGGTAGTGGCCGGGGTACTGCCCCGGCACCGGCAGGGTGATCTTCGGCCTGGGCGGCAGCTTGCGCTTCTTCGGCGAGCTCGACATGATATCGTCGCTTCGGAGTAGAGTTTTCTTTTTTTTTTTTGCCAGGGGAGGAGGGGGTGGAGGGGGAGGAGGGAAAGTTTTGCGCCTCTTTCGCTTGCCGGGTCGGCTCGCGGAGTCGTCGCACTCAGCTGCGATGCATCACCGACGGCGGAGGACGAAGGCGAGGGGCCGAGGTGTGGACGAGTCACAGCAGGCGATGCACATCTTTCACGTCACGCGCGAACACACTGCACACTTGCACTCGCTCTGAAATGTCGCGGCTTGGTCTTTGGTTCTTCGAGGTTTAAGACTCTGGGGTTGGAGGCGGCGGAGTCGGTGAGAAATAAGGGGGTTGGAGTTAAAGAGAGTTTATTTGTTGGGATTGTATTTTGAGACGTTCCGCGCGTCGTTTGAATTGTGTTAGTAGGTTATTCGAGTCTTTTATATTTATTTCACTCCGAGAGACGTTGCTATTTACATTATAGATTTGTGTCAACAGTTTCCATACGCAACGGGAATGAATAAAATTCTCTTTGAAATGATAGTTTCAATTCCAATGCAGAGTTTACTGAAATAATCATTTCAAAGAAAGTTTATTACGACGCACACAATGCACAATTTTAATGAAATAATCGCGATAATATTTTTAATGATATTTTTTAAAGGCTGCTCGAAGGAATTTCTTTAGAGTATTAATTCAATTCGCGCCAAAAGAGCTAAGAGTTAAAAGTCTAAAAAATTCTATAATCTTAACTAACAAATTAATGTGGTATACGTGAAAATCTTATCTGCATTTGTTTAATTACTAATTCTTCCTTAGATAATTACGTAGAAGTTTTAATGCATTTACAAATTAATGTAATGGAAGAACTTGAGTTTGGCCAGTCATTACAAATTAGGTTAATTTTATGTTGATCCTAAAGTAACGTTAAAATTGTAAGTTAAACTCTTGAAATTCTTCAAATTGTTTTATTTGCGCTCGTTATCGTTTGCACAGAAGATTCCCCTTCAATTGTAAAAAATTCTTGCTCTTTTAATTATCTTTAGTAAAACATTGAAAATATTCTAATATTGTTGCCGCTCCTTTTATGCCGGATCCGCATAAAATATTATCACTCACTGGCAAATCCTACAAAACTAATTGAATTACTTTAGCGATTAATTACTTTTAGTCACTTCGAACTACTTTCTCACAAGCCGCAGTTTGAAACTTCCCCCAACAAAAGGAATCCCAAAAAACGCTTCCCGAAGCAAAAATTCCAGCGCTAAATACTTCAATTAACTCCTCCGGCCCTCGACGAAAAAAAAGCTGCGCACCGAGAAAGCTCCTCGCGAAGGGTCGACTATTCTCTCTCGCCGCGAGGAAGAAGCTGCGAGAGCTCAAGCTCGGAGAGCCGCGGTGATTAACGTCCGTTCTTTCTTTATGGATTATTCACCGGGCCGCGCTCGGCATTGTGCCTCCTCCGCAGTTTTACGAGGCTCCGACGAGCGCACACAGTTTATAAATAGTGGCAACCACTTGGCGGCGGGGAGAAAACGCCATGAGTTCGGGGACCCGTTTAGTTGCGCCGCGTAAAAGTCAGAGGCGGAGAGGTGTTGATGAAGATGTTTTGAGATGGAGGTGAAGTCGATGGTTTGGTTATTAGGTGCGAGTGTAAAGTAGTTAAAAATGATGCGGGTTTGGTGGCGGGGAAAATTGAACTTTTTTAAAACGCAATTAAATGGCTTATGTGTAATTTTATTTATAGAAAGACTGAACAAACGGCTTCAAAGCTATATGTTATACGTTCATGAATAAAAATGAAAAGTTAAATGAATATAAAAAGTAATCGTAAAATCGGATATCATAAAAATTTTATCTTTTTATCCTTTTATTATTTCTTTCAACTGACATAAAATTATTTAAATCATGCAATTAAACTTTCAGCTGTTTGCTCGAAAGGGACGCGAAACGAATCGAAGCTCATTAAAATTTGAATGGTAATTCTTGTGATTAAAAAAAAAAAAAAAAAATTGCTCGATCTTCGAAGGTACGAGAATTGCGCGATCAAATGGAATTCGCGAGACAAGTGATCGATCAAATTAAACCGATATAAACAGTTTTAATTACCGCGCCTTTTCAATCAGCATCTGTTTGAAAATTCACTTAAGATTTTATCGATTTAACCAGTAAATTCATCCGACAATAAATCACAGTCGTTTATTACCGTAATAATTTCTTCTTTATGAACTTTATCCCCTTTAATCCACCTTTCACCGTACAAACGCCGAAATTCGCGGCGCAAATTAAATCGCCCACAATAATAACGGCAAAAATCAAAATTATCGCCCCGTCCGCTGATTGCGAACCTAAACAAAATCAACCAAAACTCCGCCGCGCGTCGGGAACCTTCGCACGTGCCTTTCATAAGCCCCGAGAGAAGAACCAGAAGAAGCTCGGGAAAGTGTCGGGATCTTCTCCCCCTCTGCTCATCGCGTCGCTCCCCTTTATTTCAGAGACTCTCCGGAGCAGTCCTTTATTTTGCGCCCCCATAACGAAGGAAATGAAGCGGCTCGTTGCCTCTTTGCTGGCCTCTAGACGGAACGAGGCGTCCGCTTTATAATAAAAGGATAGGATCTGGCGGATGACGGCCGAGAAATTGAAGATTCCAGCGGCCTTCTTCGAGTGCCTTCGATTGAACTTTTTAAAAAAAAAAGATGGACGCCTGCTCTTTATCATCTCCTTTTTTTCTCGATCGCCGAGAGGTCGAAGATGGAGAAGTTTGCGGGCGGAACGGAAAGGTAAGTGAATGCGAGGGGCTGATGGAATAATGAGAGATAAAGTTATTGTTGATTATTCGTAGAAGAAAATTTTACTTATACTTCTGGTCTTTGTATTTAAATAATATTAAAAGTATATACGACAATACTGAAACAAATAAAGATCGAGTAATAAATGTCGTAGATTGAAATGTAAAAACATCTGACAGAAGTGGATTCAGAAACAAGAAGACTTTTATAATATATGCATTCGAATGTATTTTCGGAGCTTTGAAAATTTTTAAATCTATGCAAACCGGTTCCCGGCAAAAGTATACTTTTAAAGTCGATATATCGTTATCGTCCGTTGCAGCGGACTCTTCGTATATTTTAAGAGATCTGCATGTTGCACGACAATTTGCAAAAGATTGAAATGTAGCGCAACGTACACTTCGGAATCTAGATCATCTACGAGTTTAAAATAAATTTAAATATCACTTCGCAGAGAGTGCAATCGACTGAATTTCGGTACAAAAAACCTCATTTAATGGCGAAGCGCCTTGTACCGTTAATGCAATTAGGAGCAATTCAGTTCAATTAGATAGAAAAGTTAATCCACTTTCCGTAAATGCTCCGGTTTAATATTTTACTTCGATTCATAGACAGTCCTTAACACCTCGAAATGAGTTTATAATTTGTGAGTTATTCCTTTTAGAAGATTTTTTTCCAATAATGTTACTGTTTACTTCGTTAAAAATTGGCCTACTTGTAATTAAGGCTGTTGCCAATTAATTAATGCAATCGGCAAACTATGTTCCTTTGATGAATAATTATAGTTAGCAGCAGTTTAGGATTCGAGATTACAGCTCAAAGTTTTGAGCGGCACTAGGCTTAATCTTCGGTACTCATAATGATTTATTTGACTTTTTGATTGAAACTTTCAAAGCAGCTATAGCTTCTTTTGTAAACTTTTTACAACAAGTATCCGACAAAATTGAAACTATCCATTATTATTCAAAACCTATAACTTTTTCAATATAGGCTTCATGACAACTTTTTCATTAATCTAATAAAGAGATCTTAGCAAAAATTATCGAACACCTTTCCAAACCGTATTTGATTTTCATCGAATCTAAATCCACTTTAAAATAAACCCAAACCCTTGACACTTTATATCGAACATTCGTGCCTCAAATCAAATCGAACAAACTTCCCCGCGAATCCAACTCGATATTCAAATTCTATACCGTCCGACCAATCATTCTCTCGAATCGCGTAAAATTTTTCACATCCAATATCTAAAAATCCTCCCTCGTCCCCCCCGGAAATTCGCAATCCCGCCTGATGATGAAAAATCAAATTCGAGGATCGAGCGATATATCCGCCGGTGTGAACGACCGTCCATCTCGGCTGGCTTCGCCCCCGATTATAGTGTCTTCGTCGGCGCGCGAAAATCTCGCAGGGATTGACCCATCGAGTTTTATTGCCTCTCGTCGAGCGGCTCTTCGCGGGAGGAGGGGGGGCGTCTGGTTTTTGCGACTCGGAGGATTAGTGGGTTTTGGTTCGCGCTGTAATTGCGTTTAGTTTGGGACGTGCTCTTCGAGGAGATATTAGGTGCGAGAGGCGACTGTGTGTGGAGTTTTTTCGAGGGGAAGATTTAGTTGAGTGTTGACTTTTGCACTGGACTTCCGGGAAATAAATTCTATATTTAGGATTCCTTATGTCGGGGCCGTGTCGCACAAATTTTTTTTTTCCACTTGAATTCGAATTAAAACGATGTGTGATATGTCTAAATTGAAAAAAATTTATTTACCTTCGCAAGCGATATTCGTAAATATTTTTTTCACACAGAATTTGCGCGCTCTTTCGACGAAAAATATTATTGTTTAAATATTGGCAATATAAATAAAAATCACTTTGCTCCGTTGTTTGGTGCAACTTTTTACGAAGTAAAGCTTTTAAAATTTTGAGAAAAGAAAACACGAATTCTTTTTTTTTTTTGCCCATGCAGTATTTTAAATAGACTATACAATTTACTTTAAATTCAATTGAAATTCTGCCAAGTGATTACTTGGTGCTTAACATTCCACTGTAGCAGATAAATTAAGCAGTCATAAGTCGAGCAAGTTATCACATAACTAAAAATAAATATCTATTATCTTACGTCAATAAGTTTACTGATATATTATTTGCCATACCCAACAAAAGTTGGCAGTCCGATACATTGTTCGCCAAAGCAATAAAGACCCAGTTAACGCGTACAATATTTTTGAGCTTATTTCGAAATTTATATCGACTTTACTGTATATATAAATTACAATCTCTCACCTCGTCTATTGAAAGCAACAAAATCGTAAACGAGCTTTTCTCGTCGACGACGTTAAAGAATATTTAACCGTTAACGGAGCACCAAACTTTCATCAGCGCACAAATCTACTGCTTAATTTCTCCATTCAACTTTTTAATTCGTTTCCCCCGCAGAAACTGCGATGAGACCTATCCCGCGGTGCCGTAACACTAAAAGCCCTCCACCTAATTACAAAAAATCACCCGCGTAACTGGAACTCCCAACAAAGTCCGCAAACGTCCGACTCCTTAAAAAAAGACCCTAATCCACTTGTAATTGCCCGCCTTCAAACTTCCCTCGCGACTCTTCGAAATTCCTTCGCCGCACCGTCCAAAAATCCCGCACGTGTCAACCGCCCCGACCGCACGTTTAATTACCTCTCCTCTCCGAAAAGAAAAAGAGAAAAAACTCGAGCTTGTCCCCCGTCGCCGGAGTCAGCGCATATTTTCGCTAAAAATATATATAATTACGCGCGACTAATATCCCGTGCGCGGCACACAGCACACCGCACGTATATACACACGTGTGCTTCGCTCGACGGGGGGAGGAGGCCTGTGCTCGACGGCGGCCTGCTCTCGCGGCGGCGTCGCTGCGTCGACTGGCGGACGACTTTCGCGGAGAGCGAGTCTCTCTCTCGCTCTCTCTCTCTCTCGGGGAGAGATGTCGGCGCGGAGAGGAGCGAGGATGCGCGATCGATGCGCGAGGAGGATGAAGGGGGATATATACGTGTATGAGTTAGCTCGGCGACTTCGCCGACTGTTATTTCAATTGTTTGGGAAGACACACAGACCGGTGTGTGGCGAGCTGCCGCACACCGTGGTGATCGAGCTGAGATTGTCGGGGACTAGTTGGAGTTTGGAAATTGTTGGCGGCGGCTTTTGAAGGGGGTTGGTAATTAGGGCGCGTTTCGGTGATAGGATTGTATATTTTATGTAGCTTATGTTTCTTATGTGTCTGAGGAGTATATAGAAATATAGAAGATAAACAATTTTGTTCTTTTATTTGCTTCCTCGGAGAGAGAGAGAGAGAGAGAGAGAGCTTTGTGTTTAAGCGAGCGCAGTAAAGTGGAAATCGCTGGTATAAAAATGCGAATTTTTACTGGTACATAAATTTGAAAAGACTTGCGTTAAAGCTTCCAGAAATAATAAAAGCTGCGCTAAAAAGTCATATGTTTTTTTTTTCTACAGATGCTCTTTTTAACAGAGAGAAAATACGACGCTAAATTTGAAATTAATCCTGTTAATAAAAGGTTTCATTTCTCGGTATCGACAATTCAAAAAATAGATTCAATTAAAAATGATGCACGATTATGTCGTCGCTATACATTTTTTCTCGGAAAATCTCTATTCGCCTTCATAAAGTACCTTTTTTCTATACTCCCGATTTTCTCGGAATCACTGAAAAGGATAAACTGTTCTGACATTGTTTAATTACATCGCGGAAATCCAACAACTTTCCAAAAGACTAATTGCAGCGGATATTTAAATGGAACAGCTCATTAAAACTTTACTCATCAATACTCTTTTTTTAATACGGTCACACATAAAAATTCTCATTAAACTTACCAATCAAAAGAGAAAAAAAAAATAGCTTTCAACCCATTATCAAACGAAACAAACTACAGCAAACGTATCTTTAGCCTCTCGGAGTTTATGACGACTCGGCATCGCCCGCGCGTATATAAATCAGCGGTAACAGACTTCTGACTCAAAAGGACGCTTCTACTTAACAATAATGTACGGCGCCGAACGAGCTCGGGGATCCGCGACGGAAACCCAGCGGGGGGGAAGCTAATGAGTGAGAAGCTCAGTCGGAGAAGTCCGGGGGGAAGAGACGGACTTTCTAGAATTCCCGGTTCTCCGCTCGGCCGGCTTAAAAAGAGGCGGTCTTTTGCGCAATCGAGATGCAAAGCCGCCTCGGACGCGCGTGCCAATGATTTTTTTGTTGTTTGTACAATCTCTCCGGGCGGTTTTTCCGATTTAAATTTTTACGATTACGATTTCGAGCTTAAATAAAGAAATTAGACCGCTCTGGATTTGAAGTTGCTTTTGAAAGTGCGATGCGGAGGATAGATAGAGGAACAGAGACTTTTTTTGAAAGTAAATTTAATTTTTGTCCGTTCAAGGTTTAAAATCTTTTAAAAACTTCTGCGTCGGACGGTTACCCGCTGCGACGGCTGGAAAATAACTTTTCTGCGTTTGGGTTAGCCGCTGTTATCTTTTAAAGCCGCAAAAACTATATGCAATTCTTTTATTATTGTGCTCTGTAACGTACAAAAACAAATATAAAGCTCTCGATTAATTTGCTATTACCTCCCTTTACCTCTCCTGCTTTCCAAATCGCAGTGTAAAAGTTTGAACGGATTAAAAATTCGAATTCGGCTCGATGTGTTATCTGGGCTTAAGAAAGCGCTTTGCGAGAAGCGAATAATTCGACACATTTTCGTACCCCAAAACTTTCGGGGCTAAGCTCCGCGATAAAGTCCGCCGCCTAAGTATATTGTAATTAGATCGGGGAACAAAGAGAGGCGAAAATTATTCAACGAATCTTTCTTTTTTTTTTTTCTTCTTCGACCGGAGAAGGCGACGACGAGCCTTTTTTTCGGGAAGCGCGCGATAACGCTAAACGCGCGGATCAGCGAAAATTTTTACTGCGCAAACGGCCCGCGAATCTTAAAAAGATGCTGATTTTCGCTCCGTGGAAAAACTGGTGAAAGGTCGATTTGCCGATGTCGCTGCTGAATTTATTCTTGAAAGCAGTTTTTTAATTTTCTGATTTTTACTTTGATGAATCTGCACTGATTTCGATGACGATAAGCAAGCGGGTCTATTAAATTCTTCGCTTTGAAATTTTGCGCGAGATGTATTCTTTTGAGAAAATTTTCAAGTTTTCGCGAGAAACTTTCGTTTCTCCTTCCTTCGAAGTATGTTTGAAAGAATCTCAGAAAATGAAATTGTAAGAGGCAATAGAATGGAATAAAATGAGAGTGGCATAAGAATCAAAAGTGTTGCAGCAGCGAAAATCAAGGTTGCGCGAAAGAAATTTCATTTCATTCTTCAATTGTATGCGAGATGCTTAATATTGGTAATAAAAAGACAATTTTAAAAGAATTTTCAATGTTATTTGATTTTATATAGGAATCTCGTATACTAATGATAAAAATGTGAAATATTCTCGCGAAGATATTATGAAATAAAAATAAAATTCAAGTAACGATATTTTAAAGAAGATCATATATGCGTATAAAGATTGAACTTGAAGCTACTCGTCTTTTAAAATTGCAGGTAGCTCGGGAACACACAGAAAACGCTTGTAAAAATTTTCCTTTTACAGAGATAAAAAGTCGCTTATCGCCAGCTTTTTCATTGGTAACAATCTACCGTCGAGCACATAAATCAATCGCTTAACCCAGATTTATAATATTATTTCCTTGAAATGCAAATACAATCTTTCACTTAAATTCCTCTCAGAATAAATCACGACTAAGTAAAAGTTGAATTTCAAGATTACATAAGCAATAATAATTGATTTTACAGTTCCCGGTAAAAAAAGATCAATAACGAATATATCCTTCCGCGAGTAACTCTCTCACCGCAGCGCGAAAAATCACATCGCGATTCGCCTCGCCAAACAAACAATCGAATCGCCGTCGCGTCCGAAACTCGACGCCGGCATATTATATAATCATACAGTCGCTGCATCCCTGCGCGACCCCGCTCGCTTTTACGGCACGCCTCCGAAAACGGAGTGACCCTCCCAATTACAGGCTATATACATGCACATATAAACGCATCATCGATCGAAGGACGAGGCTCTCCTCGAGATCATCGAGTCCCAGGGGAGGACGGTGAGTCACGCTGTATGGCATATTCAGAAGCGTCATCTGCACGAGTACCTCCGTGTTTTTTGGTGCATGACTAATTGGAATGAGCGTACGCGGTTTCCGGTGGAATTTAATGCGTTGCAGGCACTTGGCCGCGCGGTTTGATGCTTCGTTCTTTCCGGGGTTTTATTGAATTTTTTTTTTTTTTTTTAATAATCCCTTGAAATTATAAATTGGTTTGAAATTGAATTGGAGGAACGAGTGCGGCCGTCTGTCGGGGAAGGATAATGCAGAAGATTTCTTGCGGGGCTAATTCGTTTCGTCCCTCGTTGAAATGAAAATGCTAATAGTAAAAAGGATCTTCAAACGAAGGGAATATCGTTCCATTATAATTATAACGGTTATTTATTTTCGTGTCTTAAAATCCAGGTAGAGTAAAATCCAGAATAATTAATGAATTCTACCGAAGCTCAAAAATAAATCTAACAAAGCTTTCCCCGCTTTCCCGCGATAAATCGAGCCTTTCAAAAAGGGCCAAAAATAAACCCGAGCAATTAAAACAAATTCCAAATCCGAAGCACCGCCGATACTCGCATAAACTACCGAATTAACGACGCCGTCCTTGAAACCAAAAGTAAAACCATAAAGCAGCCCTCCGCAAATTCAATCGAACAGCAAACGACAGCTCCGGGCTCCGACAATCGGGTCATCGGGGCCCCGGAGCACGTCGCCCCGCCGCTCGATTAAAGAGCGTCACGCGCGCCGCTATACGTGTCCGCGGAGCCGCGCGCGGGGATCGCGCCCGCGGCACGCGGACTTCTTTTTTGCGACTGGAGATTGAGGGGATTTCGGGCCGAATTTCGAGTGTTTCGAGGGCTGATCGATTTGGGGATAAGACGAGGTTCGCGGAGACGGTGAAGGAGGAAACGGTTGGAGGAGCCGCCGTGGATTTGGGTGGGTTTCGTTGCTGTTTGTACCGAGGTGTGAATGTGGCGAAAGGATTTGATGTATTTAGAGATGGTTGATTTCGTTTAATTTACGGGGGTTTTGAATCACGTTCAAAAATTGATACTTGTAACAAGCGTGTAATAGACGTGGCGTAAAACCGGACGATTTAATTTCGCAATTGATAGAAGAGAACAATTGAAAGATACGCTGGGAAAAATAATGCACGCAGTAAAGTTTACTATAAATTTTGATGATTGGAAAAAGGTGCCATAAATTTTGGAAAAATTACAATTTTATAGTAAAATTTGTCATTACAGTGGTAATTTTTACTATAAACATTGTAATTCTTCCAAAATGGCACTTTTTTCATATTCAAATCTGTCCTCCGATTGCCAGAATTTATAGTAAACTTTACTGAACTATTTTTCCCAGCGCACGTTTGAAGATAGTGCATTTAATTGTTTCGTCTTGACTAACAAGATACGATCTAATTCATTTAAAATCAGATAAGAGGCTAATTTTCTTCGAATCCTATTTATACCAACTTTATTCTTCTTCGCACTCAACCAATCTGAGTTAATTTCCACGGATTTAATTAAAATTATACAATTGATCGTTTTTAGCAGCTTCTCGTCCTCCCTCTGCTTATCTACAGCCGACCACAAACAATAACCATTCACTTAAAAACTCTTTCCAAAAGAATACACATCGAACGAAATATCGCATTCGAAAAATTAAAATCACACCTGCACCTCACGACCCGGTGGAAAGAAGCCGCCGCTCGTTTTTCCGGGAAGCCGCGGGCTGCTCGAGTCTGCCATTAAAACCGGTGCGCTTTGCAGATGTACTCATTTCGAGTTAGCGTGCGGTGGCTGCAGTCAAAGTAGAAATGAGCGATTCCGATCAGACGCGGCGGCGACTCGGCTAAAGAGACGCTCCTTCATGAGGCTCTCTGGAACGGGATATTTTGCGATCGTGGCGAATTTCTCCAGATGTCGTTACGTTTTCGTGGAAAGGGAAAGAGCGTCTGAGAGCGAGATGAGATTTTTTTTTTTCAACGAAATCTGCGGGTGTCTATTACGTCTTTACGGGATGTCTAGATACGAGCGTTATTTTAATGGAAGTTATTTTTAATCTTGTCTCATTTATTTGGCATTAATATTATTCGTGTAATTACTAACGGTATTAAAGCTAAAAAATTTTCGGATACGAAAAATGAACTGTTAAAGATTCAAGAAAATAATGACGTTATATTTACAAATTTTCACGAGTAAATTCAATCGTCGCTTGAAACAGCTTGCATGACTAAACGTTCCGAATCAAAAATAAATCATCCAATCATATAAAACGCTGTAAAAATAATTATATTTACGTGCTCGAATCATTTATATTTTAATTCGAAGTTAAAATTCTCAAGAAAACGTCGCGCGCAGAATTTTCAGAAAAAGTCCACTTATCACCTCTGACAAAAAGCAATAGCTCAAAACGTCATAAGGCAATTTCTCAAGAAAATCCGCTCGGTTAATAAACCGACAAAATAGAAAGAAAAAGCAGCCAACCGCAAAACTTCTCGTCGTCCCGATGACTCAAAACACACGTAATCCTACGTATTTTATTTTCGTCCGCGCAGTTTTTTCCGAGCTCCTCCGGCTCTGCTTTTTACGCGATATATAAATTCGTCGCGCTAATGATAAATCCGGAGGGGGGCGAGCATTTCGTGGAGTACGGGAATAGGCGTCGCGACGCCGAGGTGAAAAAGAAAGACGAGTGAGAGAGGGAGAGAGAGCGAAGGATGTAAAAATAAAGCTCGGAAGCTGCGCTTTCCTTCGATATTCGCTTGCTTTTTTAAGAGATTTTCTGTCTATTTTTTTTTCTAATCGATTAGCTGATACGTTCTGTCGAATGATTGATACATAATACAGATTGAATGCTGTGGATTATTGTAAATAATAATGTATTGCAAAATATTATTATTATTATATGTCGTTTATACGTCGGCGTACATTTAATTTTATTAAACTGGAATATTGTATCGAGCAATTCTAGCATCAATAATTGAAGTCGTCGACGACGTTTCAAAATATAATTTGACGCGACGTTTTCAGTTTATCGAGTGAAAATGATTGATCGATGTTGTGACACTCGTTTCGCTCTGAAATATTCTTCTTATTATTCATGCAGCAAACAAGTCTGCATTGTCCTCGTGAAATTTGAATAAAAAATAATTAATTCCCGGCGTGTCCATCGCTATGTATTTCAAGCAAAGCTTTTCTAACAGATTTCTAAACTTCTTTGACTTCTTTTTATTCAAAATTTTTTCGTCGGTTCCTCTTTCGTCTTCCTATTACCCCTTATAACTTTTGAAAAGTTTCGATAACTTTTTTAGCTGCACGGAACTGATGCTGAAACTGTAGGCGAAGAAACCCGGATTAAACTCGTCGACGACTCAAAATATTGCTTTCTCGTTGACATCCGATAATCCGTTTTTGAAACGCCGCACCATCCGGATAACGTAAAACGATACAACTGAAGAAATTTACAAAAATGTTTCGTTTTCGTGCTTACACTAAAAACTTGACTTACTGGTGTCTTTTAAAGAAACAATAAACTGACTCAGAAATATTAAGACATAGTTGCCCAACTGAAAATAGATGACCTAAAAATACGTTACTGAAAACTGGTTTCACTTTAAATTGTTAAGAGGCTTTATATTCGAGAGAATAGATGAGTTTTATAATAAAGTATAAATTTTTTATGGAAGATATTTTATACGGAAAAAATTGTCTATACATACATGCAGTTTCAATAAATATTGAAAATATTATAAAAATTACATTCTTACAGAAAAAAAAAAACTAAAATTTATCATCCTAACTTTCCATCATAACTAATGAATTACTAAAAAAAAATGAGGTCTCCAAACACCTTTGATACATCCATTAAGTCTCGCTTTAGCATAAATCATTTCATCCCTCTCAACCCAAAATAATCCTTCGCGCCCCTCTTCCCAGCTCCCTTACACGTCAAACAAGGCAGTTAATTGCTTACAGCCATCGGTGAAAAGTCACCGAGTCCCCTAATCCATCGGGGAGCAGCTCATCGGCTCGGGCCATTCACAGCCATTGAACAGCTCGGAGTGCATCAGTCGGCCGCCCATTCCGGGCCAATTACCTGGGACGCGCGGCGGCCCGGCGTGTAATATCGATTGGCGTTTATACCTTGCCCGGCGTGTTTGCTCGCTCGGCGCGATATAGATATTCGAACGCCTGGTATACAGCCGCGCGATGGATTATTACGAGAGCCGTTCCGGGATTAGGCGGCGCGTGGAGCAGCCGAGATAGCCCGATTACGCGACGACCGAGAGTAATGGGAGTTTGAATGGCAGTCGGGCCCTTTTTCTGTTGCGATTTTGCAGAGTTTTTTAGGGATTTTTTTATCGTTACAACGCCGAGGTCGAGCACAAGAATGAATATGATTTATTAGGAGGTACTTTTTTTTCAGTCTGTGGACTGAGAAAACTTGATTGCCTACTCTAAAATAATTGTACGATATTTAAAAAATTTTAATCAAGTACGGGTGGCAAAACAATAAGAATTCATCTATATCTCCTTCTCGTATAATAGCGTGAAGCTGGTCTTCGAGAGAGCGAGTCTTTACACTCTGAACTTGGCTACAGGATCGCTGATGCGCAGCTCGCTTACTGTTTACTGCTCAGTTTTGTTTTGAGGTTTCATGGTAGTGTTGATGGGTAACCTTTTTTTTTTAAGAAAGTCCTACTTTTTTAATGTTATACATTTAAATGCAGAAATTTGTGCATTAATATAGGACTATTCACTTGTTGTTTGGCCCTAAATGTGATTATTTAAGGAACGTTGTCATTTTCATTCAAGAAAGTTCATAAATTTTCAGGTATACTATAATCATAAATTTTTATTTAAAGACGTTTTCTTTAAATACATTTTTTATTTGTACGAGAATTTTTAAACGGAGATTTGATAAATATAAATTGTAGTTTATTTTTAATAACTTATTAAACTTGTAATTGTAGAATGTCTCAAGAAATAGTAGGTGTACAAACTTCTGGCCTTGGATCAGATATGCCAACAACGCTGGCTTCTCTTCCCTCTATTGCTGCAGCAAATTTAAATGCAAATGTTAATGCAAATGTTAGTGCAAATGTTAATGCAAATGTAATGCCTCAAACAAACATTGCAACCCCAACGATGCAAACACAATCACAAACACAATCTCAACAAACACAATTTACACCCCAAACAGTAAAGTCTCAACCACAACAGTCATCTCAGCCTAGCAGTCAAAATACTATAACGGAATTTCCACAAGTGAGAAAAAAATGAAATATTTTTAATTAAATATTCTAATGAATTACAAGTTTTTAAATAAATTTTATATGAACTTTGTCTAGTTTTTAACCAAAACAAGGTTGCAAGATTTAGTCAAAGAAGTAGATCCCACAGTACAACTTGATGAAGAAGTCGAAGAAATGCTATTACAATTGGCAGATGATTTTGTGGAAACGACAATTAATGCAGCATGTCTTCTAGCTAAACACCGTCATGCCAATTCAGTTGAAGTAAAAGATGTGCAATTACATTTAGGTGAGGGTAGTATATTTTTTTTTTTTAGTAATAAGTCATAAATTCATTCCTACTAATGATAATTTGATATTTATTAATTAAATCATTCTATTTTGTAGAGAAAAATTGGAATATGTGGATTCCAGGATTTGGAACAGACGAAATTCGTCCTTACAAACGTTCAACTATAACAGAAGCACATAAACAAAGATTAGCTTTAATTCGTAAATCTATAAAAAAATATTAATCATTTTATATGTAATTAAAGAACTATTATTTTAAACGATAGTTATTTATTATTATACTAAGTCTCTACCACAAAACGAGAAAGTGGTTTTATCAATGCATTGGTTTTATCATACATTCTCTATGTAGTTTAAAAATTCTAAAGGTTCATTTTAAAACATAATTATTTATTATTTTATATTAATTATATTAAGTTTGCACCATAAAAAGAGAAAAAGTAATTTTATCAATGCATTGTATACATAAGCTAAAATTTTGTATTTAAAATTTAAATATAATTATCTTTTTATACCTGTAAATTTTTCTTTTTACATTACAACGATACATTGAATAAAGCAATATATTTTATTTTATTTTGATTTATAAACTAATAAAACTTCTTGAATAAATATTTAATAAAAAATAATTTTTGACATATATTTTTACAAAATTCTAAGATTTTTTTAATATATTGACCTATTTTGTATTTAAAAGAAACTTCTTTCTTGAAAGTATTTTAATAAAGCTTCCGAAATTCGCCTTTTAAAACTCGCGCCTACGTACAAACACGTCTACACGTCTCGTTTTCTATCCCCTCTCCTAGCTCTTCTCTTTCCCTCCAATTATGTGATTTCTCGTATCGCCTTCGTTCATTGGCTTGCAGCGCTACCCAGCCAATGGGCTCTCGTCGATGTCGCTTCGATCGCTTCTCTTTCTCGCGTCGTCTCGCTCTTCAACTGGGAATTGACCTTGGCGGGCAGTTGTTCCGTCTCTCTCTGGCGCCCAGTCTTCAAGCAGTAGCTGCGTCAGCTCGGCTCGCTCCCGTTGCTGAAAAGAAGGAAAGGAGAGGCGGGAGAAAAGGACGCGACGAGCCCAGTGAGCGACAGACGGAGACAGAGGCATGCCGGCCAGCGGCGAAGAAGGATAGACAGAGAAGAGGGGCTGAGCGACAAAGACGGACGAGACCGAGGAAAAGCGAGACAGAAGAAAGACGAGGAGAGAGCGATTACAATTCCTCATCGTGGAAAGAGAGAAAAGGAGGCGAGACTGCCTAGCCGATTCTCCTTCCGAACGTAAGCAAGCCTATATCCTAAGTACTTATATATGTCTGTATATAAGCGCTCGACGTTGTTACGCTATGCTTCATCGTCCGATCGGGAATCGAACGGTAAAACATCGCGAAAAAGCCAGAAAAGAGGGGGAATTCGAGCGCGCGCGCACTGAGTCCTTCCCTGATTATGCATTTTTTTTTTGTCATCGTTTTTCGGCTTTCGTTATCGCCCCATTATCTTATCTTAAAAGGTCTAAAAAATCAATGACCAGAAAAGAGAGGTTAGACGCGGTATTCATTCTCTAACCTACATTCCTCGAAGCCACGGGCCCAGAAACAAGGTCGAGTCCGCTTACGTGCACCAAAAATGAATGCGCTCTCCCTCCGTGGCGGAAAAAAAATGAGAGCCGCGGCGGCCACCATAAAGAGGCCCCCCCCTCCCCCCCGTTGTAAAACCAGCCTAACCTCTTTCTCCCTCTTGCTTTAGCTGGGAGAGCTGCGCAGACGGTTCGCGCGCACGACAGAGAGGGAGCGAAAGAGCGGGTGTGTATAATGTATGAAAAAAACGGCGGGTGCGCGGCTCTCTCGCTCCTACATGTACACACACGCGACACAGACGCCGGCGTCCTCCTTCTCTGTCTAACGTAGTACCCGGTCTCCGTTCGTTCCAGGACGACAACGGCGAGCTGCTGCTACCGGTGCAGGCTCCAAAATGTAAAGTTTGCTTTTGCTCGTGCAGGTGATATCGCCGAGGAGGAAGAGGAGGCGACGTCATGGCAGCCCTGGAGCTCGAACGTTGGCTGGGAGTCGTCAGCAGGTCGAGGCCCCGCAGATAATAGGACGGCTCGTCGCATGTGAGTCTCGCTTTCATGACTGAGCGGTCCCTGTGTGTGTCTGTCTGTCTGCTGCTTGCCGAGCGCCCCTATAGTCTCCTCTCTTTCTTTGCATGAGTAGCCTCCGTCTTGCTTCAGCCGCGGCTCTCGCTCGCGCCGACACATATATACCTCCCGTCTCCCTTTCTCTTCCGCACTGGCCCACATATTACATCCAAGCCCTCTTTTCTTTTTCTCCCAGCATATGCATTGTTGGCGGCCGAATTGTTCTGATCTTTTTCGAAGTCCCAGGTGCATATGTACGTTATGAAAAAAAAATCCATATCGAAGTTGAAGTACATCTGCACTGGAATAATCATATATACAGCTCGTGGTTACATTGAATTACACGCACACCAGCTAACCTCCGAGCTCATATTCATTCAGCAAGTGTCCATGCACGTAGCGAACGTACACAAACCTGCTGTTTTGCCGTCTCACCTCCTAACTAGGCATTTCTCTCTAGCTGGTGAGCGCGAACGCGATGCAAGACGCTCTCTCTTTCCCTCCCGCGCACAGGCCAAATCGAGAGCTCGCAGAGCGCGCGCGCGGCAGTCACGGGATTTAGCGGCGGTGGAGGGGGGAGAGAAAAGAGAGGCCCTAGGTATAAGCCTGTAGTGTCTCTCGTGGCGTCTCTCTCTCGTGCCGTCGTCGTCTGGCCGCCATTTTCCTTCTCTGTTCTTCAGCGAAGGAACTCGCGCAGCCTCTCTCTCGCTCGCGTGCAGGGCAGCCATTTCGCGTTGTCTCTGTTGAGCTGCTGGTGCTGCTTTCCCCCCTTCGTGAGGCGAGCAAGGTGGCGAGAGTGGGTATGTGTGCGTGCAGGAGCGGAGCCTAATCCCCGTGTGCAAGAGAGCGAGCCATTTTCTCCCGCTCTCTCTCACTCTCTCCGTCTCTGTCGCTCGCCGCCGATGTGGCTGCTGGTGGTACTGCTGCTGGCTTTCTTCGCTCAACGGTATCTCTCTCTCTTGCTTTTTTCTCGCTCTCTCTCGCTATGTGTATATCCGCGCTCTCTCTCGACACCGTTGCTCCCGAGGCCTCGTTTTACTCGACTAGCGGACACACATCATGTCCGACATCGTGCCTCTCTGTCTCTCCTCCCTGTAGACGAGCACCCGAAGGCGCTCTTTCTCTAATTCTCTGCTTCTCTCCTCTCTCGCTTGCTCTCTATCTCTCTGTCTCCGTTGCACTCTGTTTTTCCTCCATCTCGCTCTTTCACCCGTGAATCTGTGTTTTTCTCTTTCGTATCCACCTTTCTCCCTATGCTTAACGTGAACGCGTGTTCGTTTTGATTTTTACTTATTTTGTTTTTTTGTGTCGTCGATAGTAAGAATAGTGAACGTTAAAGTGAATTTAGGCTGTGATCATTGAAAAATGTTACAAGCTTTGACTTTCAAGATATTTTAAGGGCCTACTACTTTTGTAGGAAAATAGTGTTAGCATCTGGAGACAAGTTTGGTTGGGGTATACTGTGACAAACGTAGAATTTTGAGCAATTAATTTAATCATGTCTGTTCTTTCGAGGATAACAGATGAGGGCAAAGTACCAGATTTAAAATTTGATACCTGCTTCTTCCTTGCCGCATAGCTGCTGTACACCACGTATATAAACACTTTTACTCATTTCATATGCTTTGAGTGATTCTTTCCCATATTAACTTAATCAAGGGTATGCTTCGTCAATATTTTGAATATATGTTCGTTATTTTATGATTTATTTACTAAATTCAGTTATATTGTGTATTTTAAATTCTATATGTAAATTTAAAGTTTTTGAATTATTACACATATAATGTATGTATATTTAATGTTTTAGTCATTATTCAAAATAGATATTAAATTCATAAATCTTAAAATTTATAAAAGGAAAAAATAAAAATTTTATATTGTCTTTCTAAATGAAATTTTAAATTTGGCAAAAGCAAATCCTTATAACTAGCTAACCTAAAAAAAAAATAAAACCATTTTAAATGTTGCTAAAAATAGATATTACAAAAATTCAAACATAATTTTTAAAGTAAAAAATAAATACTATTATGTTAGGCTTAGCTGTTTTTTGTAATATAATTATTGCCTGTTGCTGTGCAGGGTAGAAGGGCAGCACATCAATGGCTCTAGAATCAAATGGTAACAACGTGGTGTGGTTGAGCACGACACGAGCTGATCAAATACAGCAGGTATGCGTAAAGGAAAAGAAAAGCATAAAAGAAATATAAATGCAGGACAAAAAGATAAATAATAATTTGTATTCTTTTTGTTCATTTTTTATTCCTCATATATATTGCTACTCAAAATTTGAGTTAGAACTTAACTTCATTCTTATATTCTCTAAACTTAAAATGATGTAACAGATATAAATTCAATTAACTTAGTTATCTTAGAAAATATGTTGAGTGGGTTTGCATTTATTTTCAAAAAAAATTTTTTACACAGTAAATTAATTAAATATAAACTAATTTATGTTTAAATTCAACAGGGTCAACAAATCCAGGCACCAGTAAAGTGTTCCATGTTCACACAGACAGAGCAGACCAACAGCTTCACACAAACTGAGCAAAGCAACTCCAGCTACGCTGATCAGCGGCAGGTGAGACTTTTTATTGTTTCACCTACACGCTGAACAAAATTTTGAGGATAGATCGAGTCAAGGAGTATTTTTTGCCACTTCAGTGAAATTCGAGTCAAGTAATGTATAATTGATATTGTAAATTTTAGTAATGGACTATTTTGAATTAGTCAAAATGATCAAAATCTGTATTGGTTTCGTGTTTTTGTAGCTAGTAGCACATTGATCTTTAAAGTGCTCTTTTATATCAATTCAATTTTGTTTTAATACTGCTTAGACAAATTGGCTGCTAATTTCATAGTTATGATAGTCAAATCAACTAGAAACCAGAAACACATCATCTTCATTTCATGAAACAAAAATTCAATAATACATACAAGTATAAAGTCTTCATTCTCTACATTATTACTAACCAATAAAAACTGAACTAATAACAACTCATTCGTATACTAATTCATTATCAAATCATTTCATCAAATTCTGAATTCATAGTTGATTTCAATATCATAACTAAGTATGAGTATATTTTCAAAATTGATTTTGTTTATGTAATACATATTATATTGCATTATCTCTGCTTTCTTTCATCAAATCTAAATTTATGTATTCTATTTTGAATCAAATGGTATACAGTGTTTCTTTGTAGTACTCTATTAGCTACTTAAAGTAAATGGAGTGAATATCAAAATTGATGGGAAACGAATTGGTATGTTTATTTAATTTTCATTGCATTTTATATCAAGATAATGCAGTTTTTTGTGGTACAAAATCAATATTACTTTATAAAAGTGCAATGAAAATAATGATTCGCTTCACCATATTTGTCAGCATCTCCTGTATATTTTCTTTATCACACTAGGCATCATACTTATAAGACATTTTTTTGTTTTCTTTCACATCAAACATCAGTCTCAGCAAGCAACAATGTTCGACCCTCAGCAAATACAGCAGCAACAGGCTGCTCAGGGTCAACAGTCGCAGCAGCAGCAGACCCAACAAATGTACGTGACGAGCGATAAAAAGGAGGACAAACCGGGTCAACAAGCTACAACAACCGAATTTCCATTCTACTACAATGTTAACATGCTGCAGAAGGTTCAAGCTAACGCCGTGAGCACCATCGGTTCTATCACGACAGACGACAAGGGTTGCTATCGTTTCGACGTCCAGCCCGTCGGATATAATACCCTCATCAACCAGATGAACCTAGCCACAAACACAACCTTCAAATGTGATATTTGCGGACTTGTTTTTGGACATATGAGTTTGCTCAATCACCACAAACGCATACACACGTCGACACCAAGTAATTTACAGCAGCAGCCCCAACAAGTCGTGGTGCAAACACCTACGACGGTTACCGTTGCAACGACCCCGGAAAGGCCGTACACGTGCGACGTTTGTGGAGCTTGTTTTGCATTACCTGGAGAATTAAAAAGTCATAAAACGAATATGCATCAAAAGCCTAAGGTTCAGATATGCGAGGATTGTGGGAGCGAAGACCCCTGTGAACACCATCCAACGAAAATAAAGAAAAGTAAATTATTAACTTTTTTATTCAGTTTGATTTTAATTAAGTTTTGAAATTTGGTGACAACTATTCTTGAAATTTTATTTTTAACCAATGCTTATCATATAAACTTTATCATTTGTTTAAAAATAATTAATTAATTAAAATATAGCATATATCATCTGTTGTTTCTTTAATTTTTTTAAAAGGACTTGTTGTCAATTTAATGAAAATAGATAATTAAATTAATAAAAAAAATTTACTAATAAATTAGTAAAAAATAAACAATCTTTTATTTAGCTATCAAGCCTGGCCATCATCCGGTAAAACGGCGCGGTGTTACCAGTGTCACAAAATGCCACAAGTGTAACGGTACCGGCATCATTTTCATCGGTGAGTTTCATTTCTTTTCTTTTAATAAATATTCAATAATGCAAGAAATGTTATCTAATTACAATCGACAATTAATTATAATCAGTAATAAAAAAGATTTGCAAAATTTTGGACAAACCTTTCATACAAGTTGCAATTTTAAATATTTTTACTTTTAATAATTTTTATCTAATACGATAAAAAGAAATTAATTTTCAAGTATAAATAGATTTTTTATCACTTTATTTGCTAAAATAAAAAGAAACTTGTTAAACAAAACATTCTGATAATCAATTGATAAAGTAAAAAGTTTTTAAATTTAATATAAATTTAATTTAAGCAAGTAAGCAAAAAATAACATTTCTTGTGAGGCACAAGCCATCTTTCCTCCATTTCTCATATCATTGCTGTCATGATCGTACATCGGGTGGTGTATGGTAGGTAAACACAACGAAAAACTAGATTCCGGAATCAGTTCCCTCGCGAAGTGTAGCGGCTGCAAGGCAACTGGCCGCATCATCATAGGAAGTAAGTTGTATAAAAAATCACAGCCGAAATGTATGGGATCTCTTTTTTCTGTATCAATTTTCTGTAAAATCAATATTTTTTTTATTATTTTTTTTTTATTTGAATTGCTGAAAGAATCCCTGTCGTTTTGTTGTTTAGATGGTGACAGTTCTGAGAGTTTTTATTTTATTCGTTTTTAAAATTTTTCTTCGATTTTTTTATTCTTCTTTTTATTTTTATTTTTTTTTTTATCGTTTTATTTAAAAATCTACTTTAGTAGCCATCTAATATTTCTTTGGTTCTTGTTAGAAAGGTTTGTTGGGTCTGATATCACTGTGAAAAGTTTATTGAAAAACTGATTCATCTAGTGCAGTAAAGTATTTTATTGTAATTTTAAGTACTTGCTGGTTGATAAAATATTTTTTTTAGCTTAATTAATCTTCTTCCTTATCGTAGAACCTTATCAATTTTTCTCAGTGATTTTTAGTAATTTTCTCGCAAGTAAATTATTTTAAATACATGATTTTTTGCATGCTTCTTGTGTTGTAGATAGATTATTTTAAAGTATTGAATTAATATTGTTATTCAAGGTGTACTGGCAGTATTTTTAAAAGTACCAAGTGTTGTTAATGATCTTAGAATTTATTTTTATTTGCTGACTTAGGTGGTTCAAAATAATTTCAGTGTTAAAATGATGATTTATTGTACAATATTAGGTTAATGTTTTAATTATTTTGAAGTTGTATTTTTTATCACTTTAAATTTAATCTTTTTAAATCTTCTTATTTTGTTGTTGATTAATAGTTTAAATAAGAATAATTATACTTTTTATTTTAAGACATTTATTGTCATTTACTTCACTTGGTACTGGTTTATATACATTTTAATTTACATTTCAAATATTTTGTATTTTATATTGCTATAATTTTTATTCCTGTTTATTTGAACTGTCAGCATCTAAATTTAAGACAATTGCACAAACAAAAACCACTCCCCTAAGGGACAGTTTTATAAATTTGATCTTCGACGAATCTACACTCACACTCTTGCTCGTGGACAGAAGTCTTCAATAATTGACATCTTTGTCTTAGTTGAAGATTTTCTTTTACGATACAAATCAAAAGAGGAGTTTATACTTTAATTTTTCAAAAAACTTGTGTATAATAAAATTTTCTTTCACTGTTTGTATATTCATCTAATTATTTTTATTTTTTCTAAAATATTAGTATCTAAAAAGATAAAAAGTAAAAAAAATCGTTAACATAAATTTATTCTTAAATCTTTTATCAAAAATTTTTGAGAAAAATTTTGCCACCTTTTTTGAGAAAAATTTAAAGAAATTTATTCACAATTATATAATTTAAAAACATTAAAATATTTCGAAGTCCGTGTAAAGCTCCTCTTTAGTGAGTAACGTAAAAGATGTTTTGTAAAGAAAAACCCGATTGTATTTCGTGACTCGCAGTATATCTCATGAGATCCACGTTGAGCACATCTTTTTGTAGAACTGGCCCTTTTGAGGAAAACTAACGCTCGGTTTGTATTTTCAATTCCAGGCGGAAAAGCAAACAGTCAACAGCAGGAGAAACCGTTTCATTGTAATGTTTGTGATGGCACCTTCTCAAGATATTCTTCGCTATGGTCTCACAAGAGACTACACTCTGGTGAAAAACCTTTCAAATGCGAAGTCTGCGGCTTAGCTTTTGCAAAGGGTAAGAATTACCTTTAAAGCCATCAAAGCAATCATAGTATTAGATATTCGTGTATTCGAAAACTTAAATATAATTTAACATTTTTAATTACTTTATGCATGATGCACTTCTCTATTTGTTATTTATCTAATTATGTTCTCTTAGATATCATTAATTAAATGGTACTAATTTTTTTTATTATAATTACAGCTGCTTATTTAAAAAATCACGGTCGTGTCCATACTGGTGAAAAGCCATTTAAATGTAGTCACTGTGGTTTGCAATTCTCGCAGTCCCCACATCTAAAAAACCACGAACGTATACATTCTGGCGAGCGGCCGTATCAGTGTGAAGTCTGCGAGAAAACGTTTGCCAGGCATTCTACGTTGTGGAACCATCGTAGAATTCACACTGGTGAGAAACCGTACCGGTGTAACATTTGTGGCTCGGCCTTCAATCAAGCAACGCACCTGAAAAACCACGCCAAGGTTCACACCGGAGAGAAACCACACAGGTACTCGGAAGATACTTCGTTAGATAAGAACAATGCCAATGAACAGCCTCCTAATGATGATGAAGTTAATATTGATTCCATGCTTGTTTTTCATTAATTTTTTCGCACTTTTTTTATGGAATTGTGCAATGGTTATCCATCATTTAGATTTTTGTAAAGAAGTGTATAGAAGGAAAAAGAACTAAGAGTACCGGACGTAGTATTCTTATTTCTTTTTTAAATTTGCTATTTGTTCGCTTTCATTTAAATGTACGATCCGGTACAATCTATTGACTGATTATTAATAGAATTTGATTTTTTGTTTTTTTTCTTACTATTTTTTTCATTGCATTTTTACAAGCAAAGCCTTTTTTAAATCTAAAAGCGGAAGAAATCCTAATTGCATAATGTTTAGAATTGATTTTTAAAAATTTGATGTTCATTTTTTCTTCTTAATATAAAAATAATGTGCCTTTAATATTTTGCCAAGAAATGAAGCTTCAAAAGTTGCGTAAAGTATTAATGTTAGCCATCCAATTATAAATTTCAAGTTTGTAAAATTTCTTATCAAATGTTCAAATTATATATTTTAAAACATTTGCGTTACGTATCAATTATTATATACATCATCTTATTATTAAGTTAACTTTAAAATTAATTATAGTACAGTAACAAAGCAAAATTAATTTTAGATTTTAATTGTTCAAATACTGTTGTAATAGCTGTACTATTATTATTATAAAAAGTTTGTTTACATATTTGATTAATGATATTTTTCCGTTTAAATGTTAAGCTGCGCTTTAATAAGAAAAGAATACTCTATGATTAGCTTATAAATTTAAGATTTGTTTATTAATCTTTACTTAAAACAGAAGAGGTATATTTTTTTTATTAAACTACAAGCTTTCTGTCAAACTAATGTTTAAATTGACGAAAAGAACATTTGAATTTTAAAAAATGCTAAATTAATAAATAAATGTTCATTGATATTTATAATTGTTTTTTTTTTTTCTTTATTTTTGTGCAAAAGAATTTTTTTTTATAAACGGATATAATTTAACTCAGATAAAAACTAAAATGTTTCTTTAAAATTATTACACAGACTAAATAATATGGCTAAAACTAGTTACAAATGTCGCTAATTTGCTATATTACCCGTAGGCGTCGCCAACCTAGAGGATCATCTACGAGGTAGGTAAAAGCCAGAAATGCATAGTGTAAAAGTATATTTCCACTAATATTACAAAAATACAATTCTTAATCATGAATTTATCACTTTTTCAAGAAAGAAAAGATGATATTACTTCTGAAAAAAGGCTAGTCAAGTTGTAAAATTTGTGTAATATGCACTAAATAATTTACAAACACATTTAATGTGAATTAAACTATATAATAATTAGTGATAAATCTGATTAAAAATATATAATTTACATCAGTTTAATGTATTTTTGCGCTTTTACCTCTTTCATAGTGATTCATTTTGAATTTAATGAAATTTTGTATATTTTAGCAAAATATTATTTACCTCTAAGGTCAAAGAATCAATGCCTGGACATGTATTCATCCTCTTACATTAATGCAAATCTTATCTTAGAGCTTATTTTTACAATGCTCAGAAATTTATTATTGAATTAGAATTTAATAACATTTGCGAATTCAGTTTAATAATATTTCAAATTTTTAGGAGTAAGAACAAGAATCATTTTTCATAAAAATTTAAGATTTTGTAGAAAGTAAAGAAATTTTGTACTTCATATTTTTATAAATTTTGTCTAGTATTTTTTTGAATTTTTGTTCTTTAAAATTTCTGAGTGTTTGCCTTCTAATTTAGTGCAACCTTTTTAATTTAAGCGATCCACATTACTAACCAGTGAATGTCAGTCTTATTGCTAGTAATTTAACAAAAATGGTATTTTTAACAATAAAATTAAAATGTTAGCTATCATATAAGCATGGCTTTAATAATGGACAATAATGTAATGTTGACATAAAAATAAACAGAGCTACTTTATTTGCTTTTGCTTACTACATTATAATAATATATGAAAATTTGAAATTAAAAGCTTTTATACGTTTAAGTTGTATCCCTCTTAAAAAAAACTGTAGTCCAGGCACTGGTTCGAAATTCCTTGGAATTTTCATCAAAATTTCTCATTGGCAAACGTGAAACAAATAAAACGATAACATCGTTTTTCCAAGCTCAGTAAATTCTGAGTGCGACAAAAAACTAAGTATTCCTTCAAAATTGGCATTGTTCCGAGTTAAGATCCATTAAGTAAGAGGCAAAAACACTTACATTCACAAAAGATATATAATCCTCAGTCCTGACTGCTAATCTCCCCTCTAGATGTGATATCTGCGAGATTGGCTTCTCGGACCGTTTTGCACTGAAACGTCATCGGGCGATCCACGAAAAGTACGGGCAAACAGCAGCACGCAACAGCAACGCCAATGCAAGCAACAACCAAGCAAACACGAGCAGTCAACAGGCCCAACAGGGACAACCGCAGCAGGTTGTGGTTGTGAATGCGACGACGCCAGTCACGGTCAGTCAAGGTCAGGGCCAGCAAGTGATGCTTGAGGAGGTGTACAAGTGTCAGGTCGCCTTTCCCGAGCCTAAATGATTCAACTGAGAATCGGAACGGTTGCATGAGAATAGATACGCTTTAATCGGGTAAAGGACTGGATGAGCAAAGCGACCTATGAACGATGATTGTTTGATCGTGGACTTACTTCTTACATGCATTGTTGTTGTGAACGTACACTTGTATTTGCATTACTGATAGACACAGTGCGTGCGATTGTGAGTGATGAGAAGACGTTTATGTTTTGCGATCCAAGTATTGTTCTTCATTTCTAGACTAAAAAAGAGATCGTGAGGATCAGGAGTACTTTTTTTATATTTAAGGTTTTTTTGTTTACCGCTCTCGGTAATGCGAAAATTTCAAACGAACGATAATAAGTAATTGAATTCATTAAACAATACAATTTTTGAGTGACTGTAAACTAATGTGGATGATAAGTTAATAAAGATGAATTAAAATGTATAAATTGTATTATATCCATATTAGTTAAACAATAATGATGCTGTAGAATTTGTATCTAATATTAATAATGCATATTTTTCTATTTTTACAGAAAGTACATGCAGAAACTCAATAAATTAAATAAGAATAACTAAAATTACACAAATTATCATATTCATCCATAAAACATTTTCAGTTGACAACATTTATTAGATGGTTAGCATAAACAATTTAGCTTAGAGAACTTTTGTTGTATTTCTACATTTGTATGTATTATCAACGATTGTACGAAGGGCATTTTCGCAAAAATTTTCGCACCGGGGGTTAAAATGAAAACATTTCATATTGTAAAATAAATATTGTTTGTTAAAAGATTTTTTGAGCTCACGATCTCTAGCAATTTTAATTATCGTCATAAAAAAGGAAAATGTATGTGTACAATGGATTTTGAGTGGGCACTTTGTTCTTGAATTTTGAGTGATATCTTACTTAGAAGAATTTTTGTTCTTTGTTGGCGGAAAAAGGATTCCTTTGTGATTAGATGATTTATACTCGTCCAATTATAAGAAATTAATAAAAATTAATATATCTTAAAACCACAGACATGCAAAATGAATTTTTGTATCGCAAGCATAACATTAGTAAGTTTGCAAAAGTATATACCTCAAGTATACAAAGAAAAAGGTGCAATATATGTATTCGCAAAGTTTTGGAATTTGCATAAACTGTGACTTATGCAAGTACAAATAGTTTTTATCTTCTTTTGTTCTTATTTCAAATTTCTTTTAGAGTTAGTAAAAGAAATTATTAATTTGTTTCTTATTTTTAATTTATAATAATTCTCTTTTTCACATATGCTTAGGTAAAAACTCATTTTGTTGGACTCCCTTTTTCGTCATTCAAATGCTTTTGTTTTAGCATTTTAATGTATTTCTGCGTTTACACCTTGAAAATCATGACGACGAAATGCTGCAATAAAAATTAAAATAATTAACAACAAATGTTGATCGCTTTGTTTTATGGAATGAAACATTAGAGTCATCTATTACCGAAACGGTGATGATCATATAAATAAATTAACGATTGCTAGTTGATAAATCAGGAGTAGTAGCTTAGATAATATGTGTATACATTAATTTTTATATCTTCACTTGTTAGATATGACAAACACCCATCGCTGATTTTTTTTTGAATTATAAAAAAAAATCAGCTTCAAAGGGTAGAAACAGTTAGTACTGTATATCCTGTGACATGTAAATTATCCTAAAACTAGATAAAAAAAACTCTTCCCGATATAAGTCACGTATAGGCGACAATACCTTCACGTTTAGGATATAAATGCTAACCGAAATCGTGTCAAAATATGTGAAAACTTTTGTCGTGGAAATTTAAAGAAAATTTTGAATAACGAATTTTTTAAAATAATAATAAATAATGTAAAGCAATTCATAATATGCTTTGACCCGAGAAGTAAATAGAATTCAGACAAACTCAGAGAATCGGGAATAATTTTTCTTTCTTCTTTCTTACTTTTTTAACTATTGTTACAACTTGTGTAAAATAAAGCATATCTGATTACGTTTAGTTAACTCTTACGTGGTCATAATACCTGCTACAGTATTTCGGATTAGTTTAGAAACTTTTATCAACTCCATTTCGTTTGGTTTCCCAAACGACGTCTATCACTATTACACCGTTGTTGATCCTACAGTGATTAGTTATGTCTGTACACGCGATTCACCCCAGCAAGTTTTTGTTTCTTTTTTTTTTATTTTATGCTTCGAGAGAAAAAAGGAAAATTAAAAAATAAGAATTTAATTTAGACTATTTGTTATTGCGTTTAATAAATTATATAAACGTATAAAATACATTTTTATGTGTAAAAACAATGTTGTGAATAATTCAAGGTGTTTGGAAAAAATTCATTTGCTGTAACTTTAGTTTTTCACTTAAGGGCACTAAGTGAATTTGTAAATACATGTATCTGAACATTAAGCTCAATAATCACGCGAAGGGAGAACTTGAGCTATTTTACAGATCGTTCCATTGTTTTATTTTTCAATTGTTACATAATGAAGGCTTAAGTTCTTCCACTTACAAATTATCAAATAAATTACATAATTTGAGCTTAATTTCAGTGTATCCATGTCGTGTGCGGGAGAATGCTTCTAAGTATGGAAATGAATGAAAAATGCGATTTCTAGTTAATAAATATACGGATTACTTAGATAAATAATATTTAAGGCATTCATCATTAGAAAGAAAAAAGCAGAAATTACTGACAGAGGCACAGAATAACTGCTTGTTTTTATTCAATGAGTTTCTCAAATTAATAATATAAAAATTAACATTCCTTAATAAGTGTAAAATAAACATAAAATTATATAAAATATAATTTTGTGGTTAATTCAAAAAAGTTAATTTAATATTAAAATTATCGACATTGTAATTAAAAATAAACATTAATAAAAATAAATGTGTTTTTAGTTTTTATCAATTATCACATCTTCGAGTAGCTACTTATGCCTCTTGCAGTAACGTCAACTTTTAAGATTAAATCTTGAATAAAAAGCGAGTGAAATTGCAAAGAATGAAAATTATTCTGAGCTTCCACATTATCAAGAAATAAAACGGTGTATGGAAGGGTCTTCCAGAGTGTCTGTACTGTGCTTTCTATGATCACAAAGGTATCCTTCGTTCCACGCTATGGTGGTGAATATATATAAATATTATAAATATATACATGCGTTCTCATGTAAATCTGATTTTGCACAAATGGAGAGAAAAAGAACACGATTGCAGTGCTGACGAAAATTTAACAACGTTCTTATTACCTATTTTTTATTATCTCACAATGTTGAGTTTGTTTTCTAAAATGTGAAAAAACAAAGTGAAAGATTTTTAATAATTCTTATTGAAGAAGTACATAGATTTCGTTGTCGAATCTATTACGGGTCAGCGGATGTGTATACACATAATCTAGAATTTTGTATGAGAAATAATAAAAAAAAAAAGAAGAATATGAGCTAAAGAAACGTCTTTTCATTAAAACTACCAGTTTTGGATAATAAATGTATCATGGTAATAATTATTGCCTAAGATATTAGATTTTCCAATTAGCGCATGACTATATCGCATATTTGATTATTAATAAAGATGTCCACGGGACTATTAAATTTCCACTGTCTTTTATAAATTTGAATGTTTCAATGGGATTAGAATAATAATTTTTAAAATAGTTAAATTTATTGATAACAAAAAAGTATCTTTGAATAAATATGATAAAAAACAGTTAATTAATTAATGTTTCTTAAATATTCTTATCACTGATTCTTTTGTTGTCGATTGCTAAAAGTAAATTTAAAACTTACTAAGCATTTTTATCACTTCAACAAGTGAAATTAAAAACCAACCAAAAATGATAATGGCTACCGCAGCGCTGTAGCGCGTCTCTCCTTGGAAGCCCAAACATACACACACACGCACACACATGCAGCTCAATTTATAGCGAACATGCTATGCTGACATGGCGGCGGTGCTCAGGAAAAACGTGCGAAAAACGCCGTGTAGTGCAGTGTGAAAGCGAGGATAATCAAGGTGATGCAATTCGAGAGTGAAACCGAGCATTCGTCTCTCCCCTCGAGGATGTCGCCCGACCGCGGCTGAGGAACCCCCAGCAGCGTGAACGTCGTTTTTTCTCCTCACGTCTGTCGTCGCTCAGGGTAAGTTGCGCGGCCGCGACGATAATAATAAACACCGACTCCGCGACGGCGACGGTCAGGTTTTTTCGGCTGCGCTTTTTTGTTTTTGCGCATTTTTGTCGTCAGAACAAAAGTCAGGCAAGTGCGTCGGGGACCGAGGTCGTTTTCATAATTGATTAGGAGCTGATTAGCTAATTCGGAGACGATTGTTGTTATCTTCGAGAGGGACATTTAAATTTGTGTGCACAAGTGGCGGACGCACAGCTCCTGTAAGTTTGTTTATTTTCTTCTAAGCGCTTCGGGAGACTAAAAAGAAACTTTTAACCTATAAGTTTGTGTGGATGGAAAAGTTTGATGGCTTTATTAGACGACTTTATTGTACAATAGAAAATTTGTAATGAATTTGTTTGCCCTTATTGGGCAAAGGGGTAAACAGCATCACTTCTCTTTACAAAGGATTGAATAATAAATCTTTTGTCGTCTTTTTGTTTGGTTCTGCAAACTCTCCACCATATTCTCAAAAGAAAGTAATAAAATATTTCAATTACCGACAATAAACTAAAACCCATAAATAAACCTAAGAGTCCTCCAATATTAGCTGCAAATAGATTTATATATGTATTAATAATAATTTTCATGTATAAACATAAGTTAACTTACATAATAATTCAGTAAATCCATAAAGCTCATTTTTTACATATTTCATGTACGAAGACTCAATAAAAAATATGTGAACTATAGCAATGTTTTTCCTGAAATAAAGAAGGTAAATTAATTAAAACTACCCATTACAAATTTAAATATTCAATATACAATAGCATACTCAAAATATTGCCCATTATTTTTCTGGTATTCACTTGGTATGTCGAAGGTAGTCATTAGCATACTCTGTGAAATTTCTGTGCTATAATTAATTTCATGGCAACCAGGATAGCACTTACAACTAGGCCTAGAAAATATTTAGTTATATTAGTAAAACACTTCTGCTTTTATTAAATTATAAAAGCAAGATAAAACTTACGCTTCAGTGGCTTTCAAAACAGCTATGGGATCGTCCTCTTCGTAAACTTTTTGTTTCATGATTCTTCGAGCAGTCATTGCACATTCATCGTCTTTCTTTCCACAAATTCTTGTATCGTGCCCAACTATTTTATAAAAATTAAATTAAAGTATTCAGTCGATAAACAAATATCATAAACTCAATTAAGTATCAGTGATAACAAAGTATATATATATATATATATATATATATAGACAGAAATAAAAATAACGTTTCCAAATTCGTACAATCTTAAAAAAACGCAAAAATATTCGCTACTCACCGGGCATATAATACTTCATGCACTTGCAGTACTTAAGCGTGAAATTCGCCTCGCACTCTAGAATGCAATTGCGCTGGGTGTAAGTCGAGTAGTACCTCAGCTTCTTCTCGCTGAGGAAGTAGCACTGTCGCACCTTGGCCGGTATCTTTTTGATCGAGTTGTCGGCGTCGGTTATGTGGGGCGTTATGATCACCCGCGTCTCCTTACCCGGCGACAGGGTGAATCCGTAATCCGCTATCTGCGGGTTCTCCACCGGGCTGTGCAGCAGCATCTGCGAGTCGATTACAATTAAGAAAAACCGCTCCTTCGATTCGAGAGGGGGGCGAACGAACCTTGAATCCGACGCTAGCCGTGGAGGAGCAGTAGTACTCGTCCGCCTCGACGTCCAGAACGAGGGTCAGCCCGAAATTCGAGCCGCTTCCGTAGGCTCGTCTGGGCAGGGAGGTGCCCAGGTCGTTGTTGGTGAACGTGTACTCCGGGGTCCAGGGGATCGTCTTCTCCGGGTAGTAGTTCGGCAGTTCCTCCCAGCTCGGACTTGAACGGGGAGATTTTCGTTTGAAAAAGAGACACTCGGTGAATATGATATTGTCGCGAGACTTACGGGTTGCGGGTGATGTTCGGTAGGCTGTTGAAGTTGCAGCAGAGACCCTCGTCCGAGAGCACCGGATTGAAGAGATCCGAGCAGTTGGTGTTGTTGCCGTGCCACTGGCAGAAGTAGAGCATCGACGGGCACTTCTGCGAGACCTGCAACGCGATCTCGTTAATTTTTTGCTATTCGTCAAAAACTGTAATTTTTCAAGCGCTCGGAAGATGATTTCACTCACGGACAGCAAGAACTCCAGTATGTTCTCCCACTCGCCCGACTCGTCGGACACGTCGCGGTTGATGTAAAACGAGTCGTTCTTAAAGTCGCAGACGTCCTCCAGGAAGACCTTGTGCAGCGAGTTGTTTCTGAAAAGAATTTATACGGCGTTAACGTACGATTTAATCGCGAGAACGTTCAAAAAAAAAAATGTGGCAACGTACTCTCGGATGATCTTCTCCGCGACGGATCTCTTGGCGTTGTTCATGTTGCAGACGGTCAGGGCGGGAAAGGGGAACTGCTCGATGGAGACGCCCTCGGAGGCACGGGAGATTATTATGGGCGACAGTAGGTACTTGTGGTAGACGTGCCAGATGAAGTAGGCCGCGCCGATTATCGCCAGCACGAACGAGAGGATCCAGAATAATCTGAGAAATGTTAATTTTTAATGTATTTTGAGCTCCTTTTGAGTTGTGTCGTTATTGAAATTCAGATGGACTAATTGTATTCTTTACCTCTCGAAACTAGGCATGGAAGAGTCTCCGACGTACTTCAGTCCGTGAATCGTGCAATGATGGCAATAGTCTTTGAAGGTATTGCGTATGTCCGATCCTGCCAGGCACGTTTCGTGGTCAAAATTTTCTTTCGTCGACCTGTAACGAGTCAAGTATTTCTCTTTCATCGACGCAGATGCTAACGCAAAAAGCTTTTCCAAGTAACTATACATTCTCTCTTACCCGTTTGGATTCTGCGGACCTTCGTGCGGTGCCATTGACCCATTGTAATTCGTCAAATTTAAATGCTTCGGTGTCGGCTGGAAGGCAAAACGTGTCGGACGTGAATCGGAAATTAGAATTACACCCGTTAACAGTTTTATTTACTCGGGCGTCGAGGTCTCCGGTAGAAATTTTCCCGATACAATTCAGCTCGAAATAAACTGTTAAACCAGTTTTCATCCCCGAATTTCCACCAGGTACCACCGCCACCCGTCGCCCAAAAAATTCCAAGGATAATACCTTAACACGTACTTTTACGTGCTTATTTTTCCCGGCATTGTTCAGCGACGCCTGAAGCTCCTGGAACGAGTAACCGATCGCTCGTTTCCTCGCCGAGCCGTTCGGCCTCTCAAGTCGGTTGTCGCCGGTCCCGTCGCGAGCGTCGATGTGCGTCTGGTTCTTCTCCTGCCAATGCTTCCAGATCGACTCCTCGTTCATGATCGCCTGGTTCCCCGTCGAGAAGATCGCCTGGTTCAGCTGCGAAAGGGTTACTCGTCATGTTTTCTCTTCGACGCCTCTCTCTCGTTTCGATTGAATGCGAGCGGAATACGGAGGGTAAACATTGACTTTTTCTCACGCTCTCTCCGGCGACTCGAGCGGATCGATGAATGACACCTATCGTGCGTCGATCGAAAGCTGCATTTTCGAATTCGCGCGAGAGAGAGCTTTCGTTGCGCGCGCAATTAATTCCGCGTCGCCGAGCGGAAAATTGCCCCGATACCATCGACGCGCCGTTGCACTTTTGTGCAGATGCTTTGGATAAGCTTTGTATAATACGCAAACGCTTTACAATATATAAAAACTCTCGCGAAAATAAGGAAAAAAGAAAAAGGGCTACTACCCACCCCTGGCTTCCTGTCCAGTCGTGGTCGCGAGGTCTCGTCGAGGCTCGGAGCCGCGTATCCCATCCGGATGAGGGTCTGCAGGTGGTTGGTGATGTCCAGGATCTGGATTTTCGGGTCGCACTTGTCGCTCTCCATAACAGCTTGGGAAAAACCGGTGCGTACTCGCTTCACTGGAGGCGCTCTCCGCTTTCAGGTCGACTCGGCATCTTCCCGCGTCGCGGCTCGACTTGCCGAGAGCTTTTAGCGGTTTACAGGCGTCGCGTGTCGCTGGTTGATGTAATCTAATATGTGGTAGATCGGAGGATGGAGTTAGAGGGGGCTGACGCTTTTATCCGAGGCGGCTGACTACTCTGGATTCGTACTACTAGGCTGGTTGGGAACGAAGGTTTGGGTGGAGGGCACTTTGGGAGGAATTTTTTGGGAGACCTTTTTTCGATAATTCTACGGGGAGAAAAGTTTTCTAGTAAAAATTACAATGGTATACATTTTAATTTGAAGACAGATTACAAAAATTTAATAAATTACCATAGTTTCTAGTAAATTTTACGAGGTCAATGATAAATGTTCGTATTTAGACTTGTATAAAATTTACTAGAAACGTGGTAATTTTTAAAATTTTTATAGTCTGTGTATCCAATATGTATTCAATTGCAAAAGTGAAATGAGGTCGGAGAGCTGTTAGTCGTATTGAAATTGTTTCGATCACGTCGAGTTCCCTTGAATTTTATTGAAATGTTTTTAGAGGTCTTACTGCAAAATTACATTACAATTACACGTATAAATGCAAATTTTTACTTGACAAAAATTAAAAACTTGTAAAAAATTTGAATCTTTCACCGTCGAATAAGTTAATTAACGCGTCGAAACGCAAAAATAACATTTCAATAATGTGCGTTAAAACCTACTCAGGTGATCATTTTACCACATAACTTACACTTAATCAACGTTTCTTGCACTTACACCCAAACTTACTCTCATCCACTCGCAAACGAGCCTCTCCCTTCAATTTCTCTCAAAAAAAAACTCCCTTCTTCGCTCGTGAGAAAACTCCGTCACTCGGCCGCTTGACAAGTCTCGCGCCCGACTGCTCGCCGGGCGCGCGAAAGTTTCCACCGTCGAGCGCCGCGCGATTGATATCTCGCGAGCACGCCGCTCGGCTTAAGTGGGTAAACAAAGGGCGCGCGTTTTCTATATATGTTTTTTTTTTGTTTCTCTTCACGACTCGCGGATCCGCGCTTCCGGGGTGGTTCTCTCGGCTCCTAAAGTTCGAACTCGTGTTCCGCGTTATCGATATGCATTAGTCGGGATTTTCGGGAGGATCGGACGGCGCGGTAATGGAAATGTACGGTTTGTCCTTTTTTTGTACCGGTTGTAACCGATGTTTACAGACAAAACGAGGGGTGGAAAGTTTGGGTGTTGGTTAATTTTTCGGAGAATTCGCGGTCGATCGGGATCGACGGGAGAAGCGGAATTGAATTTGACGGGTTTGACGGGTTGGGGGGTTTTTTTAAAAACAATACCGCACACAGCTGCTTCGGAGGAGGCGGTGGATTTATGTTCGGTTACGTTAACAATCTTTTGTTAGGCTTATTGAGTAATAAATGAACGCGTCCCGTATCGTGCGGAGATTCGATAAGGCAACGTGCATTTAAAATCGCGTAAAAGCACGTTAATCCCTTTGTATCTCTCTCTCCTTTATGCGGTCTATTAACGTCGCATTCTCTTCCGCGCGATGTTATTTTGAACTGAGCGTGTACAAAATAAATCCTCGACTGTTACCGAATTATATACGCTTTTGAGGTATGAAAAATTGTATAAACATATTTTTAGTACGATTGTACTAAATTTTAGTACGAGGTTAACGACTTTTGGCGTACACCGCAAGTGGGTGTCTCGACGTTCCTCAAAAGTATATACGGTAATGTTTACCTTATCCTCCGTGCAATTATTTTACAATTATACCTACAAAAAAAATCGAAGTATCAACACCGGCACTTCCCGTTCCATTTCGTTCCGAATAAAAAAGCTTAAGATAACAAAGACTACCGTCGATGCACAACAAGTGTGGCAGGTGCTTATTTTTCCCTAATCGAATTAATTTCGATCTCATTTACTATTGTACAATACACTATTTTATTTATCGCACTTCCCAGATTGGACAGGGAAAGACAAAATTAAGTGGATTGTGGTTTGACGCAATACTATTAGCGGGGGGAGTAAGAATTAATTCAAGAATCCGATGATAATTGAGAAATCATTTTAGTTCCCCTGTTTGCTATTTTAACGGCAATCGGGAAATAATTTCACTTCGGTAAAATTACGTTATTATAGTTTATTTTTCATATGTCGTTCGAGCATTACGAATAAATTAAACATACAGTTTTATTTATCGGCTTATAAAAAAAGCCGGCTTAATAACTACCTGAATGATCTCTTATTCAAGGACAAAGCTACACGAACAAACTCGGCTCTGTTGATTCTGCTCTAAACGACATTTTTCCGTAACGCGAAATTCCATTTAGCATTTTTACGGCTCACTCCGTCCGATCGGTTACTGATTAAGACGAAGAGGCGATAATTTATATCCTCGTAATTTTTCATTTAACCGGGTAACAATGACGTTTATAAGTTAATTACTCGAGGAGCCGTTTTCGCGACGCAGAGTCAATGTTGACGGCGAGTAATCGATTGCCTGCACAAGAAGCTCCTGTTATCCTTTTATCATCGAAAATTACAAATTTGAAATTCAACTCGCCTTTACGATACGCAAAAGAAAATTAATTAAATTAATTTATATTACCATTATTTCACGTAATAAAGCGCGCAACCTCCACGGGGGCTTATTTTTACATCATCCAATAAATGATCAATAATGTACATTCGCCGCAAACATATAAATATCCCACGCTCGAATCGTGTCATCCTTCGCCCGATGCATCGGATCCGCGCGTCAAAGAGTCGTTAAAACATCAATTCACCATTGTCGCTCGATCTATTTATCGTTAACAAGAGCATAAAAAAAAACCACGTCGACGTGCATTTCGTTACGTTTCCCCCCGTATCGATCTCCGAACGAATGAAGCGACCCGAGACACCCCCAACTTGTATGTACCCAGGCGGATAACAATCACCATTTTTCGAAAACACGCATCCCTGGCCGACTGTTTAATTGCCCCTCCGATCGCAATCTCATTAAACACGTCTTTGTGAATGGAGACTCTGCGAGAGGGTGTTTTTTTTTATACTACGCGTAATTTTTAGCCTGGTTTCGGGGTGCAAAGTATGTCGTAATGTTTAATTTTTCAGCTCTGCAAACACGAGGACGTTTATCGTTGTAAATTACTGCGTTTACGAGTACGAGTCATTATTCATTTTGGGGTATGAGTGAGGGGCAGTTTATGGGGATGATTAATGCGCGCGTTTTGTGTCCTATCGAGAAAATGCTGTATTAAGATTAATAATGGCATCTAGGTTTTCTATTTTTATTGACGAATACCGTTCGCATTCACTTGCAATTGCACATTATTTGCTTACATGTAAACTATTAATGTTTTTAAATTGCCTCGCGGATCTACTGTATATTTTTCTCGGAGAAATTTCGCAAAAATTAAGGAGAGATGATTAAGATAGAAAGAAACTATTTTGTTCGAACCTCGAGATTGTATATTATAATATACCTAATTTATGATACGCAAATCTATGAAGAAAATAATGAACCCTCAAAGTTTCTGTGACCGATATAAACCTATTTTTTCAATAGCCTTTAATATTTTGAATCCTGCCCAATTTACTTCTTCGAAACGAAAACTAACAAAATTTTAGAACTTATATTACTATAAGAACTTAGTTTATACTAAATCAATTTTCAGTATAAAAGCGAAAACCCAGAAGATACCAAGATAAAGTGTCTATTGATTAAACGCCTCGTTTCAGGTAGCCAAAATGTCGCGCAAGAACCGGAAACGCAAATTAGGAGCCGAGGACCGAGCGGTTTTCGAATGGGAAAAAGACAGAATCCTACCGGAAAATCTGAGGGATGAGATGGAAACAATGTGGGAGGTAAGACTTATTTTTTATTTTCCGTAAAATGGGCAAACGCAACCAAAGTGTTTTTTTGAATTAACGTTTTGAAATTTCTGTCCGCACTTTAGATTCCGCAGATTTATCACTTCCTCCAGCTTACCAAAGAAGCGCTCAACATTTCTCATCTGTCGATGTACGAAGTGGAACGAATGCTTCTAATGCCAAAAGCCTCGAAGCAATTGGCTCACATTATGACGTGTTTATTAAGGTGTTTATGGAAACTTTAGGATAAACAATTTTTCAAATACTTTTGTAAATATTAATAAATTGAAATTATTTTTTTAGTTCGCCGACAACTACAAAAGCCAAACTGCAAAGAGTGCCTCCGATGCCTTACGAATTTTGGACTAACATTTTGACTTACAAATTGAAAAGTTGGTTTAAAATTTATCAAACGAAGCGCCAAGATCCTGTAAAGGTAGCGAAGATGCTTATTTCTTAAGAGTTTGATCATTTCTGAATGTAAATACAAAAAATAATTTTTTTTTTCCACCAACAATCAGGTATTCGATGCGCTTGGAATTGAACCCGAGTTTTGGAAAGTATTTTCCGATGCTTCAGAAATTGAGGGGAAGGACTTTCAAGACTTTAGTTTTAAACAAAGGGTTTGGTTATTGAAGACTGTTTGTGATACTGCTATGGTAAGATTTCTCATTTGTCACAAAGGAGTATGAAATCAGCATGTGATACAACTTCTCAAATTACGAATTATAAAAAAAAAATTAAATCCGGAAGTTGAGGGAAATCAGAAAAGCTTTTAAAGTAAAAAAAAAATATATATCTATATCCTTCACTTTTTGACCATACTCCAATGGAGTCTTACACTTTTGTCGCGGTAAAGAATACACCTGTATAGTCAGAAAGCGAATGATATAAATATATCGCGGTTTTCTCTTGTAATTCATGCTTTGAAAAGTTGTATCATATGATATTAATTTCATGCATTGCTCTTACATGTCATATTGCTCTTAAATATTCATATATATTCAATATATATATTTTAATGCTATATTTTCTCTCAGCATTCGAGAAAAACAATCCAGGAAGAAATCGCAAAGCAAGCTCCGGAAAGTTTACTCGAGACTGTTTTGGGCATTGACAGATACGGAACTCGGTATATTTATTTTCCTCAGTTCCTACACAATGATCTCAGGGTTTACAAGCACTGTTTGGATAATAAAGTATTATCGTCGGTGAAGGTACAATTAATATTTATCCTTTAACTTGATTAGTCCTGCTAAAATTTAACGAAAAATGCTTTTATTAGCCTCCAGTGAAGGAAGTTAAACCACCGGTAGAAGCAGAGGTAGAGTCGAAAGAGGAACCGAAAGCGGTGCCGCGGCTTATTAAAAAGAAAAAGCGAAAGTCTCGTTGGAGTAATGGATCTCTGCCACAGAGAAAGAAAGATAAAAGAAAAACTGGAATTGCTCTAATTGATCAAAGCGTGATCGATTCAAATTCAAATTCCGTCGATGGTAATTGTTCCCAAAACTCTAGGAGTACTTCCGAAATAAGTAATATCAGTACACTAAAATCAATGAATGAGCCATCTGACGTAATTTCCGAGAAAAATAAAGATATAGGTAAACTAATGGAAGATCTGAAAGCTCAAATCAAGGAGGATGTCAACTTAAGTAATAAGAAGATAGAGGTGAGTTTCAAAAGTTCAAAACAATCTTTATTTAAATTTCAAACATTTTTTTTCAATTGCAAAATTTATTTAAGGAATCAATGGCTATAGATGAAGAAGATAACAAGGAAACGTTGGTAATTCCAAAAGTAGAGGATTCAAAAGAAGATAATTTAGTGCCAGTAGACGATTTATCAAAAAATTCGAAAACCGACGATGAAAAGTTGAAAGAAATGAGCTCAAAGAATGCTTTAAAAACGACGGAGGAACCAGGAGAGACAGATGTACAGACTGCAGGTGCAACGAAGGATGTAAATATTTCCAAGTCGGACGACGAAAAATTGTCTGAAACAAAAAAATGTGATAATGCTGAAGATGATGAATCTTTTCACAATGAAGTTAGTTTAGATAAGTGGGCAGATTTAAAGAAAAAGGAGGATGAAAATTGCAGTGATTCCGATTCGGTACACAGTTCAGGAACAAGGCGTAGTGCTCGTATTAGACGTATCTCCGAAATAAAATCTGAAGTTGAGGATGCTGAAAATATGGCAAACGTTTGCGAGAGCGAGGAATTGTGTTCCATTGATTTAAGGGACAGCATTTGTAGAGTTTCTTCTCCTGAGATGGAGGTTGGTTTGTTCGAAATTGTAGAAAGTAAGAGAAAAGATAAAGCTTTCAAACGTAATAAATGCATCTTTTCTGTTTTAGATTGACTGGTCAAATCCTGATTTCAGCGAAAGTGAATCGAAAATTGAGGATTTTAATGAATTTATAAGTGACTTAAGCTTTTCGAGTTTTCAGCTTGTTGCGGATAGTCTGGATAGCCTTAAATATTTGACTGAATACATTTTTTCTGATAAGTCTTTACCGAGCTTCGATGCTAAAAAAGAAGTCAGTCTAAATTGCTTTAACTTGTATCTTTATTTTATACGTAAATAAATGAATCTAATTAATAAATGTAAAATTTAACTTTTAGGATTTTGTGAGGCCAACGTGCGAAGAAAAACTTCTGAAACGACTGAGACTGCTCTGTGAATCTTTAGAGAAAGTAGAATCAATTTTAAAAGAATCTACGAAAAAAGCTCGAAGTAAACTTCAACGGGAGTGGAATAATTTCGAAAATGGGTAAATATGAAACTGTAATATTACTACATGGAAATGGCTTTTGTTGTAGTTCTGTATTAACAATTTCATTGCCATTATGATTATTTTCCTCACTATTTCTATGCTTTTTTTATTTGGTATCTTGGTCCTCTGACAGAGTGCAGATTTTGAATATATCCCTTTCTTTTAAATTCATTATGTAAAAGAAAAAAAATAAATTTTCTGCACTCTTAATCCTGATCCTACAACCTGTCATAACTACAGTCCCTTGCTATCGTCTCTAGCAGGCATGGGTACATTAGAGAATGGGTGTAATTGGTCTGTTACACTTTTCTTTTGCACAAAAAGTTTAATTTCTCTAAAGTAAATTGGTGCAATGTGTAGTTTCTGCAATAGAGAAATTAAATTATTGTGAAATGACAAAATAACAAATCTAAATAAATATAAATAATTTGATAAATTGCATGGTTTACTATTATTACGGAAGATAAATAAAGTAATCTTACGAATGAGAATGGTTTTTGAATATTAACATAGAATAAGTTAAATTGGCATTGTAAGAATGCATGTAGAACTAATTTTTTTTATTAAGTTTTTAGCTTTTATTTCATGCATCGTTTAGAAGAATTAATCATTTTCTTCGTGAAAAAATCTAGTAAACTTACTGAAAATTTTCACGTAAAACCCGTGTCTGCATTTTCGTACATACAATACGATATGCTTAACTACGTATAACGAACACTTCGTCTTTATACGTAGTACGAGACGATTTGCTCTCTGAATTCCATTAAAAACATTAAGTCTTTCTGTAATTGCTTATCGAAGCTTTATTGTAATCAACTGGTTTTGGTAAACGCATGAACACACGTGTATCGTACGCAATACCGCTCGTGATCACCTTGGAATTCAGAAAGTCAAGGCTGTGAGTTTATCCGACTGTGTTGTAGCGTGATGGAGGAAGAGCAGAGTCCAGAAGCCGCGAACTACTGGGTGTTGGGCCCACAGGGCTGCCCCGTCGCCACGCCGCCGACATCCGCGCTACCGCATCCTGCCGTACCCTCAGTTAGCACTGCACCAGAGCACGATGCAGACGAGATCGCGTCAGATGCACAGGCAGATTCTGCTCAAGCGTCGGCCAAAGCTGCTCAAAAGGCTGCAGAAAGACGCGCTTCTACCGGGAGCAAAGCAGAAGATGCATCAGAGTCAGGAGACGCAGTGTGTAAAAAGGAAGAGGGGACGACCGAGGAGGATCGGGGTGCAAGGAGAGACGGTAGTGAGGAAGAAAAAGGCGAAGACGAAGACGGTAGGGTTTATTTTGAGAATAATTTTTTTAATACATTGGGTAGCGATGCTAATATCTGACAACAGTTAATGAAGGGTGTAAAGGAAACATAATAAATTAAGAATTCTAATTGAGTATAATTTGCAATGTTTCTACTCTTCATTTACAGATAAATCAAACTCAAATCTTTATCTCATTTTACTTAATGTCACCCTACTAACTCGATGGAGGTCACAATGATCAGTGTGTTGATAAACACAGCAGGCGTAGAGTAGCGAATTTGAACTTTCAGCCTCTGTGCATTCTTACTTTTAAATTCAATCAGCTTTTTAAGTATCTAAAATTTACTTACAATCTATTTACTTTTCAAAAGAAATATTCTGCAATATAGTAAGACAACTTTTTTAATACATTGATTAAAGTCTGAACCTGCAAACCCATTGGTTTTTTTATATAAAAAATAAACCTCTAAACTATTCATAAACCACTGTAAATGTCATATTAAAAAAGAGCTACAAACAACAAAAACTAATTACTTGATGCTGCCACTTGATTGAACAGACTCCAGGAAAACAACGCGAGTTTTGCGAGCGCGAGGCATCTCTTCCTACACCGAACAATTGCTTTCTGACGAGGAAAGCGAAGAGGACGAGCTGGACGGGTGGGCCGACATTGAGGCCATCTACGCGCCTCCCAGCGCACAGAGCAGTGCACCCACTTCTGACTCTGCTCAGAAAGGACGCGATTCATACGATTCCGAAGAGGAGGACTCAGACCAAGACTGGATACTACCTAGCTCTCGCAAGCGGAAAATTAAGCGCCAATGTAAGAACCTTTTGTTAGTTTGTATAAATAACTCTACAGTTTTTTGTGATTATTTGTAAATTTTGCTTAAAAAATTTTTAAAACTTTCAATCATTTCTTGATTCAAGTTTCTATTACAATATCCTTTTTGCTATTATTTGTTTAAACATCATTGTTTTATTAACAAAATTCTTAATGTGCAGGCGAAAGAAGTAGAAATGTAAAATTAAAGTAAAATTTTAAATATACTTTCAGCGGCAAGTCGACGATTAAAATCATTCCAACACAAGCTAAACAACATCAAAATGGATCAAAACGGCGAACACCAATCTCAAGCTCTAGCCGCCCAAGGTGTCTCTAGCAACAGTAGAACCCCACCGACAAAATCCCCCTCAAAGTCACCTGTAAAAAACCTCCCTCCTAGGATAGTAAGCGTTACAACGATAGCGTCAAGTGCTTCGACCTCCTCATCAGTGCCTTTCGATTCTCAGCAAGTAGACGGTGTAGATCGCAATGCGAATTCGGTGTTGGACATCAAGGACGAATCTCCAATCTTTAATTCAACGCCTACCAGTCAGAATGTAGCAAGCATTGTACAACCCAATTACGTAGTTGTTACAGCGGGCACACCGTCCGTTGGTAATTATTACCTTATGCAGCAAAATCCCCCTGTTTCTGCTGTCGTGCAACAAAACCAATTCATTCAACCGACTGCCTTTCAAGTTGTGCCTCAGGTAAAAATTTTGTAAATATTAACTTTTTTCTATTTAAAAGAAAAATGGTTTAGTAGTTTAGTATAATTAGTCGACTTCTTTGAGTTTACATTTCTTAGCTATTCAAACTTGCGACGGGTTGCGAGCATTAGTTGTGAGTGGTAATCGGTATAAATTACCACGTCACAAACTAAATAAATTTTGTGTAAATATAATACTTTTTGTTTAACTTATTTATTTCAAGTTGCGTCCTCCTTTTGAATATTGGCGACTAAATATAATACTTTATTTTAAAATTTTGCATAGATTATTGATTAATGTAAACGTAAATATCTTAGACTATAGATCTGTTTTAGAAAACAGTATGACTAAAATATTATTAGAATTATATTGATTTATTTATAATTTTAATATTCAGATTTTTATTCCAACTAATTTGATGGTGTGCTTTTCTCGCGTGTAAAGAATTTCACACCCTTAATTTAAGCATTCTGTCTTCTGTACAGCCCGGAGTGCAGCCTCTACAGCCAGTGCAAACTGGTGTTCCACAGGACGGTTTCTACGTTCAACCAAATCCCTCTCAGAACTATATAGTTCAGAATACTTCAAACGTGATGGCGACTACAGACAGTCAACCGGCCTTCATAGCTACAACCAACGCTCCAACCATCTACCAGCAGCAGCAGCCAGTCGTGCAACCAACGACGGGATACGTTCAGTACGTAGCAGCACCGATACAGCAGCCTTCGCCATCGCAGCCGCGAATAATTAACACAATGACACTGTCACCGCCTCGGCAGATTAATTACAGGATGCGAACGCCTTCTAATAATCCTAGGATGACCGGACCGGCAGGTACACCCGGTAGGTCGCAGAACTTTCCGCATCCAAACGGCGCTGTGATAAGGAGCAATCCGCTTGCGCCGAACGTGCTCAGGCCTTACCAGAGGACTCACCAGCCAAGAGCTATCGCACCGAGGCAGCAGCGACAGGTGGGTATTAATGGAAAAGAATATTATGCATCAAGACGTATTTTTCAGTAAATTCCTGCTATTGAAACATTTTAGATTGCTCCTAAGGTGGCAGGTCAAAATACTAAATCAGTGCAAACGAATAAAAAAACAACAAACACTCAAGGGGCTTCGAAAACAACATCTCTTATAGTATTAAGTGACAGCGACGACGAGATTGAGATGATCATACCAGCAAATGACAGTAACGCTGTCTCTAAACCCAAAACAGGGAGCAGATCTAAACCTATTCAACAACAACAACAACAACAACAACAACAACAACAACAACAACAACAGCAACAACAATCTACACCGAAAAAGAACGTCATTCCAGCAGAGTTGATGCAGCGCATGAACGAAGGAGGAATTTCAATCTGTCCAATCAAGCCAGCTCAACCTGCTCCTTCTCAAAACACTCAGTTAGTCGTTGTCGTTAATGAAACTGGTAGTCATTATGCTCTTTCTTTACCAAATGGTAGCAAACTGATTCTCACACCTGAACAGGTAGCCCAAATAAGGGCTTCGAACGGAGGGAAACTTGTTTTATGAAATTTCGAAGGTGGCGTTATGCTGCCTTTTTTAATTTTTGGTTGAATGAAGTAGTTAAAGGGGGGTTCTGCAATGAATTTTTGTAGTTAAAATATACATAATGTTGCATTACATTGCCGTTTACTTTGTAACAAAGTAAAATTAATTTTAGATTTTAAATTTGCAGGTTCAGAAGTTAGTTTGGATAATTAGTTAATTTGTATTTAGACTTAAAAAATGTTTTCATCTTCATATTCATGTTTGAGTAAATCTCTATTCCTTTTTTGCTATAAAAGTAAGCACTAAATTAAATATTAAATTTAATTTTAAAAACAGAATTCGCAAAAAAATGACTGTCTTATCCTACATTAACTTAAATGTGGTGATTACATTAATATAAATGTAGTTAAAAATTTTTTTATAATTGAAGCCAAAGAAAGAGATTTAAAATATGTATTTACAGTTTTACATTTAGTGAATCAATCAGTTCTTTTGCATATAAAAAAACAATTTTTTGTATTATGAATCTGCTTGCATTATAATTTTTAAAACTTAAATGCAATGTATTATTATGTTTATTGATTAGATAATTTTACTGGAGAAAAGTTTAAAAAAATTAAAAGATTTATACTGCAGGTGTGATATTGAAAATTATTGTTTAATTCTGTATATAAACATTATAAACATAAATTTTGAATTTCTTACTAAACATGTAATTCTTTATGAGAGTTGTTAAAATATATTCTATTAAATAAGAAATTATTTTTCAGAAATTTTTATTATGTTCAATTTCAATTTAGGTCATTGTTTTTTATTAAAAAATTTTATTATAGCAGTTTTTAATTTCGTTGAAATATTGAATTTTTTAAATGAGCTTCCATCTTGAGTTTTTTTAAATCTATTAAAAGATTTGATATCCACATTCTATAAAAGATGTAAATACTATAGAAATAAAATTATAATTTAGGCTGATGGAATGAACTATTGTGATGATCGCTTTATCTTTAAACGCTGGTATAATGTCATACATCAACGCAATATTTTATATATTAAATATGTAAAAAGTAATTTACTGCGATGTCCTTCACCGAAATTAGCGCACATATTTGTGTTCTAAGATATGTAATAATCTTAGATAATTACATTTTTGGTTAAAGTAGAAAGTATGAAATGTCTTTAATAAATAATTAATAACTTTGATGCAAGAGATTTGTATAATTGATACATTCTCACACATTCTTATCAATTTACTATATAATATTGAATCTCCAATTTTAAAAACGTAACAAAAAGGCTAAATGGAATTCATTTATGTATAATGAAACAGATTATTATAATTATAACTTATTACATTTTCATATTAATTGATTGTCTGTTAATTTATCATTAACCTGATTATCCTCCTTTAATGCTAACATAACAGAATTTACTAGACCTAATTATAATCATGATTTTGTTTACTTAGAATTTGTACGTTAATATTCAGTTCCTAGGATTTTTATAAGATTTTTTTGAACACTAAAAAATAAATAAACACAACATTGAAATAGTTTTATCATGGTTAAATTTATTATTTAAAATTTTAATATCATAACAAGTTAAAAAATTAATAGATATTTACAAAATTTGTTATAAAAGAAAAGAAAATATTCAACGAGTATTAAAAAAAAACATAGCTTAAAAAAGCAATCACAGCATTATTCGAGGTTTTATATACCTATATAATCATAACGTTTTCGTAAATTTACAAACACGAATATCATTTAATGTTAATTGACTATACGTTAAAAAGCGAGGTAGTGTGTAATGCACCTTTTTTAAAGTTGTTAAAACTATAATCAATGTTAAAGATCGCATTAACTCTTCTTTGTTTTCTTGATAGGAATATCTTTGTCCTTCTTCATAAACTTTTCAAGACGTGTTCCATTGTAGGGCGTATCACTACCTGGTGGGTGAAGTCTCATCTGAAACAATATTTTAAGTTTTAATTGTTTATAAACTTCAACGTTTTGTTTTTAATTTTCCTTTGTAATATTTATTTCATTTATGTTGTTTAGAAAATTTTTAAATTTTTATAATAAAAACGTAATTAGTTAAAACATTATTTTATTAATCTATTATAGATTAAAAATTAAATAATTTTATCATAATAGTATTAGTTTTACTTGAATAAAAACTTAAACAAAAAAAAATTAATTGCAATTACAAAACTCAAAAGATCTTTTGAATAAGTTACGTACCCATTATTTGATGATTTACAGTTGTAAAATTTCTTTGGAAGGTAATTACGTTATTTGAAAAATACTACTAGATATGCAAGAGGTACAAGAAACAAGAAACACTCTAAACGAGAGTACAAACAATACAGAACAATTCAAAAGAAAATGGAAAAGAAGATTTTTAAAACAGGTACATGTACAAGATTTTTCTTAGAAAATCATCAAGAACAAGTTAGTTAATGTAAAATGAGAAAACAATTTATTAAAATATTCCAAAAAGTTTAGATGCGCACTACTAAAAACAGCAAGTCTTTTTTTTTCTCAATAAAAATGCAATATTATCGCTACAATGTTCTGGCGTAACGTAATTTTTTTATACCTTTAAAAGTGAGATTAGTTATTAGTACTTAATAATTACCAATTTGTTAAAATGCATATAGTTATCTACAAAAACCAACACCTTAGAGAAGAAGTGCAAGGAAGGCAAATAAATAAAAGCGTAAATGCGTAGTTATGTGTATAGTGGAAAAGGTGGAATTTTTATTGCTTCGATTGCAAGACTTTTACAAAGAACTTGTTTCATCGATTATAAATAGCGGTAAGAATACATGTGTTTGTTGTTGATGACGAGAATCTAAATGCAAGATTTGCAGTCTTCATTTTCAACCTTTTCTATATCATAATTATTCCCTCTTACTCACTTATGTTATTTACAAATAAAAGCGGCAATTTTTTTTTTTCTTGTGCAATTAAAAGCATAAATTTCACGACGTTTTTCACCGAGCGTCAAGCGAATTAAAACCTAAAATAAATAGTCGATGGAACCAGCACATCTTGAAAAACCCAATAAACCCGATTGATTCATCTTCGGCAATCTTACTTTTTGTTCGTCGCTCATTCGCGGCTCGGTGCTCCAAGCTCCCGAATACAAAGCGCTCCGACGACAAATAAAATCACGAAAATGCTACCGAACAAAGACCAGATTCTCGTCATCCGTTATATATATATATATATATTAGTGTCCATAATCATGACAATAATGGAGTCTAAATTAAGGTCTACATTATAAAATACAGGCGAATGAGTCCTTAATGATTTCCCTACGAGGGAGAAGGGCCTTTCCCTCGCGATACTCTACGTATATATATGTATGTATATGCGTGCAGATACACGAGATAATATACAAAGACGGCTTTATTGATAATCTTAAGAGTTAGACGGTCGGGGAGGGGTATAATTGCGGGTGTGTTTTTTTTCTGCGTCGGCGACGGTTTGCGGGCCCTAGTCGGTGTAGTCGTTGTCGAACGCCGGCTGCTGGTCGCCGTCGTTGTTCCTCAGTCGCTTCTGCAAGTAAGAGGAAAAAAAACAATGCCGACACCCTGCTTTCTCTCTGTTTCATTTGCCTTTTGGACGTGGAGGTCGATCGGTCAATCAAGATTATATATATTTTTTTTTATTTTGCTTTTGGTTAATGTTCGAAAAAATGGTTAAAACGATAATTATATTTGTATGCGTCGAGAAATGGTCGTCTTGATTGAAGATCGCGAGAGGTTTTAGGGAGACGTTAATATTTTAGTGTTAGGGGTGAGCTGTGGGGGAGATGCGTTTTGTACCAATAACCAAATTTGAAATGCTCATCGTGTCATTAGAAACTTGTATAAGCTTGTTTGTAACGTAAATATTGACACTTTATTTTTTAAATTTGTAAACTTTGATGAAACTGCGTACATTAATATAATATTAATTTTGAAAATTAAAAGGATGAAATGATTTGAAAATTGTAATTTAAAATAAGCGAAATTAAATGTATATATATATAAAAGCATTTTGTTAATAACTTCTGTATAATAATTACAGAAAAATTAATCATAAACATTTCAATTATTATGTATAAAATATAAATTTACAAAAAATTAAAATCACTATATCGGTGAGTAAAAAAAACAAAAAAAAAAAACTTTCCTCGCTCTATTCACTTACGATATTCTCAACGAAATAACTCGCAAAATCGCCTAAATCGTACGTCAGCAGTTTATAAACTGCTCCCTCCCGACAATTATATCCAAAAATCCCCAAACTCTCGGGACTCTCACCATGATTCTGTACTTCTCCTTGCAGGCGTACTCGGTCTCGTCGACGTCGTTGTAGCAGTCGCTCTTGTAGTCCTTGGGGATGGGGCCGCCCTCGAACTGGCAGAGTCTCGACAGGGGCTTGGCCTTGACGATCATCTTGTCGAAGCCGGTCGGCTTGTGCACCGGACAGTAGAACACGTCCGGCGTGTTCTTGTCGAAGACGATGCTCTTGCGCAGCATGTCACCCGCGTCCGCCGTCACCAGCAGCGTCTGTTTTCGTTGTTTTTTTGAGGAGGAGGATATATAATACGTTAGTGTCGATTTTTTTTTTAGGTGGACCGATGTTTGTGAGGTGGAAAAGTATGAAACGATGAATGATGGGACATGATTTAAAGATTAGTTAGAAATTTTATAAATTTTATTATAAATCGATGTATCGTTAGAACGTTAACCGACTGCTTCTTGAATTACACCACTTGTATTAACGCGCGGAAAGTAATCGTGCACAAATCTTTTAAAATGACTTTAAAAAAAGTTTAATATCAAACTAAAAGATAATAACAGCTAATAAATCACACGAAAGTTAAACAACCATTGCAAAAAGCGACCGTTTCCGAAGCAAACCGTCCATCAACACTCGCGAACCCCGGCGTTTAGATAAGCCGCCGCGCGCGCGTAACTCTCAATTTCACCGTAGCCGATCGCGCGGCTGCGCAATTCCCACGGCGGCATCCTCGCGCGCGCTCGACCCGCATGTGCACACACACATTGCGCGGAAAACCGTATAATTGCGCAAACTTTCGGTGTGCCTTCTCCTATATCGCTTTTATGTACGAGCGGCCGAGCGCCGGTTTAAAAAGAGTAATTAGCGATCGGAAAACGGAGCAAGAGGTGCAGGTATGTGTGTAATGCCAGATTTCACGCGCCGCTGAACGAGGAAACGAGATCGGGGGGATTTGAGCGGCGGGGGATCGGAGGGGGAGGAGGAATTTTGGAGGTAAGTGGCGAGAATCGCGAAATCAGTTAAAATCATCGGTGATTAATAGAATATTAAGTTGGCGAAGTAGTTTAGAGTTAATGAATGGTATTTTAGAAGCGCCGTTCGTTAAAAGTAAGTGGAGTTACGGTTAATTAAACGCGAGATAAATGCGCGTGACTAATAATTTACAAAAATAATTTGGCCGTCTAATAAAGGCAGTTTAGAAAGTATAAAACAAACTGAAATGGTACAATTACGTTTAGTGAGTCACCGATGAATATTAGTCTTTTGCGGAAGAAAAAAAATGTAACATTCTAATTAACAAGACGTCGACTTATTTTATTTTCTGATAATAAATTTATACAACCTCGATGAATGAACTTGAGAGGTTTCGAAAGGAAAAAGGAGCAGTTGTAGAAAAGATAAATGAATATTTATGAAGACCGAAGCAGCTTGGATAGCTGCACAAGTAGGTTAATAGCATTAATCCTGGCTCTTTCCTTTGTTAAAAGTTTACGGGCTCAGGATTCAAGTGCAACTCGAATATCTTTGCATTAATCTCGACGATGCGAACCTTAAAAGATATTATGTAAACAGAAAAACTGGAGCAATCCAGCATAACAAATGACATCATTTGAATACTTAACATTACTATTTTACAAATTCGTTCGCATTTTGTAAATCGTAAATTTTGCTTCGCTGCATCGTCGTGAAATTAAAAATTTTTTTTTCGATTTTGTTGTTTATGTAAAGCTACACAAATTCAAGGAATTTACGCGTCAATTAAAAAAATGTTACTTTGATCAGCGTTCATTAATTTATCCATAAACCTGCACACACCAGACAGATCGCAAATCAAAACTGTTGTACTTTCGAAACGTATACCGACCAAGACCCAATTCATTCTCAACCGAGAAAAGTATCCGCGAGTCGAGGCGGCAGCTGGCGATCGCAATTTTCTACTTCGAAACCCTTTTCTTCGGGCCACTTACCGCAATGAAATAAACTGTGCAGCAAAATAACAACTCACCACAAGGACAGTCGCCAAACCGAGCAAGTAATAGTCCCCTGGAACAAACAAGCAGAAAAAAAAGGCGTCACTGGTGAGTGGCAGATATTGTGTCGTGTGCGAGCTCGAGAATGCGCCGGATGGAGAAAAAAAAAAGTGTCGCACAAAAGGAGAGGCGCTCGTTAAGCTTAAATTAATCTCCGACAACGGCGGCGGGAAAAACTACAATCGAAGGCGTACGGAGATCATCGCGAGTTGGACTTTGGAGCTTTTTCGGGGAGCGCGGATCGCTGTTTTGTTTTGTTTTTTATTTTTAGTTTTCAATATGGGAAAGAGGTACAAATCGCTTTGTAACGTTGGCTCTCGGAGAAAGGAGAGACTCGGAACAACTATCCTGATATCTTGACTGCTACTGAGCAGGAAGATTGTATCTGTTTTTCAAAAGTATATTTTTACTTTCTAAAAGAATGGTTGACCGAACTAAAGACAATACGGTTACTTATGAATCTTAAATTAAAATGAATTGTTTTTATTCTTCAGACTTTTATTTTTATTGCAAAGTAACTAACATTTTTATGACTTTACTTGACATTTTTCAAAAAAAATTTTTTATCTCTTAAAAATGATATCAATTTAACGGTTCAAGATACCCTCTGTCACAATAAATTATTAAATACATTTTTAAAGCAACTTTCGAGTCATCGATCGCAAGAACCGCTGCAAAAAATCTCGCGCCGCTTTAAAAAGAACTTAAAAAAAAAAAAACATGATACACAGGACTTTCAACAATCCCCATTGTAGAGAAGGAAAACATTTACGCGCCTGAAAGTGTTAAGCGGGTTAACGGCCGACTCTCAAAGCGCTCGTAATTTTTTCTCGGGAACTATCGTGGAAAAGAATATGAAGTGCGTTAAAAATTGAGAGCGCCGCCCTACATTTTCGCATTGTTTCGAGCGGCTCCATAACCGGAGGACGATAAATTAAGCTTCAAGAGCTTTTTCTCAGATAAATTTTCCCAGTCCAGAAGCCGCTTCCAAAGAGCTTACGTAAGAACGGTGGTGTTGCGCAAGAAAATAATTTTCATCGAAATTAAACGCTTGATAACTCGTGCGATTTTCACATCATCCTATCGTTATAATTGTTTGTGGTTATGCGAAGGCGCGATTTTTAAAATTACTAGAGAAAATATAAGCAATCACTTTTCGATTCGTTCGCGAAATGAAATCCAGATCAGTGGGTCAATTACGCTCGGCGCAAACGAGTGCCGAAATTATTGTCTCTCAGTTTGCTTCGATTAACTCTTTTTGTAACGCGCTGTTTTTTTATTTGCCGGTCGAAGGCTCGCTCGGTTTATTCTTTCGAGAGCAGTAATCGCCGACTTGCTTTCTATCGTATACAATGTCAATAATGAGATTGAAGCAAAATTTCTAGGAATTTAGACAAGATTGTTTAAAAGATACGAGTCTCACCTTTCGAATTCTCTCTCGATCGGTAAACAGTTAATGGCTGCAACGTGACTTTAAAATTTATTTTACGTCTGTTCTCTCTGACAATTGATCCTAATTGATAATACTTGATCGATAGTTCCCTTTCAATTGTTGATCCATTAAACTTTATACAGGTGATAAACTTGATTGAAACATTCGTTACTACTCCACCCAGTAAATTAACCTTCATTTTTTTCCGCATCTCTAAAAATCCACCGTCCAATCACTACATTTACATAGAATTATCCGCGATCGTTTGCATTTCGCAACGGCGGCTCGAATTCGGCCCCGAAACTCAGCGTTGCACTTGCAGGTATTTCGATCGCAAACGTATTATACGTATTTTGCGGACGACAATTACGATTGGAAGTTCGCTCGCTTTCCCTTTTTTTTCCCCGCAACGGCGTTCGGCGAAAATTATATTGTCGCGAGCGCAATGAAATCATGCTTGCGATGGTTTTTCTTTTTTCCTTTGTGTAATTATACTCGCATCGGCGAACGGCCGACGCGGGAAACGGAATAATTCGGGTTCTGTTGTTTTGAGAGTAAGGAAACGCGGGTTTGCTCGAAACGCTTGTGAATTATTTTGACTGTATATTTTTCAGTATATATACCTTCGTCGATACATTCAAGTTCTGTTGCTCAATTTTAAAATCCATTAATTTTATCGACGCCATTACGAGTTTAGACTCGTCGGCAAATGCAGCGCGCGCCATATTCGTTCGTCCATTTTTCCAAGCGACTCTCGTAAACCGAAATTGCCGCCGGCGAAATTCAGCCGAAGGCATAATACGAAATACCATCCGCGTGATCTACGGAGTTCAGCAACCCCGCGGACGGAACTGGAATTCTCAGCAGCTTTATTTTTGGTCCGCTCCGTCGAGTATTTTTGCATACTGCATATATACTTTAAAGTGTATTCAAACGACGAGGACCGAAAAAGGAACGATATTGGAAGATCTAAGCCGGTTGGAGTCTGCGATGACAAGCGGAGTCCTGCAGCTCTTTCGACTCACTATTTGCTGATAAAGCCAGATTAGCATAATTCGCGAATCCGAAAAGGTCCGCAGAAAGAGAACCAATGAATATATTTCTCCGCGATTCTTAAAGCTACAAAGAAATGCATACAGTCGACTCTCCTTATGTATGCAAAGTGAGCCTATTGTCATTTAAGTAGAGTTAGAGAATGAGATACAGTCGGCGGGCTGTGTGTGCGTGTGCGTATGCAAAACGAACCGGGTAATTCAATGTTTGGTCGTAGAATGTTCGAGTGAAATGTGTCGGTTTAATGGAGTAGTGCGATGTTTGCGCTTCGGCGATTTTAGCAAATATTTTGACATTCGATTCTGATAAAGAAACTGAGGTTTACAAATGAGCGCAGGGAAAAGGATTCGCGGATTTCTTCGAGGTAAAAAGTAAATAGCTTCTTTTCCGCCCACGGACGATTAAAAAAGTTAACGTGTAATTTTTCTGAGTCGTTTTAAAAATATCATATTTAAACAATCTCATTAAACAGAACTCAAAACTTTACCTCGCAACCCCGTTGAATCTTCCTAAAACCGTCGGCAAACCCAGAAGGAAGACAACGACCGAGAAAAAAAAAGGCCGCGCGTCGTTTTAGGGTCGACAACACTTTCAATCCCGGTGACGATCCGGACGACGATCGCCTACCGACGGCGATTATCGAATTATAAAGCCCCCCGACGGGGGCGAGAGAGAGAGTGAGCAATTCTCGCGCCGCGTCTTCCAATTGCGGTCGTATCATCATCGCGTCGAGTTAAGCCTCTAAAAGCACAGGCCTCCTCTTTTGTTTGGCGAACGAGACGACGCGCGCGCGAGCGTCTCGTCGGATGTTGACGAGGCGGATCGGACGATATAACTCTCTCGTTCCTTTTCCCCGCGGCTGATTGAGACGGTGGATATACGTATATAATCGTCGGGGCTACATTAGGGTTTCATTCGGCCTTTGTTTGGGCGCGTGAATTCGCCTCGTTCGCGAGCAGGCGAGGAATTGGCGTGAGAATGGTGTTGGCGAAGCGAACGCGGAAGGAGCGGTGCAATTGCCGCTGTGGAATTGGTGTTTTTCTGGATCGTGCTAACGACGCGCGGAAGGGATTGAAGGAAATTCCTTTTGACCGGGATTTAGATTGTTAGTTAGGGAGATCTGAATATAGGCGCTGTGGGTGTTAACGCGCTGGGTTTTTCATGGCTCTTCATGGGTTAATAAGTAACGAGAATATGCCATTAATCAAAATCACTCTCGCACGAGCCTTAACGGTTAAATTAGCATCGGGAGAAAACCACCCGAAATTGCAGTAACTATAACAAAACTATACCTATGCAGCAAGATTCTTTGCAGCTACCTGCAATTACTTTACAATTACTCCAACCATTAAACTCCATCTCATTCTTTCAGCCCCGACCGTAAGCAGATATCAAAAAACCCGGCCGTAAACTCCGATCCTTCGTTCCAGCTTTCAAAAACGAACCATAACTCGGCGGCATCGCGAACTCCTCTATAAAAAGGTATCTCCGCGGGAAAAATGCAAAAATCAATTTCCTCCCGCCGAAAGCCCCGCGGCGCAAAACCCCCGTCGGCGAATCGTGCGTTCCGCCTCGTCGCGCCCCGCCTTACGTAAACGTCTCAATTTCACCGGGTTTCCCGACCTCTCTCCAGAAAGGGATTCCCCCCCGCGGCGATTATTAATTACCCGTCTCCACCGCTCTCCTCGTCGCCCCGGCGCACTTTCAATTTCACCTTCGGCGCGGGTCGGTACATGGACCCGAATCGCTTTCACGCACTCGAAGGGGATCTTATCGGAGGGGGGACACAGCGCGAGAGCGGAATAATATTCTCGTTTTCTAGCTCCCGCGCGGCCTTGGCTCGGGCCGCGCACTTTCTTTTGGATTTTCTGGCCCGCGAGAGATAGCCTGTGATATAAGAGAGATCGACTTGCGCAACGAGGCCGATTTTTGGTCGAGCGGCGCGCGCGGCCGATACGTATATATATCGGTTCTCCGCGTTTTCGCGGGCGATGGGAAGGAGCGCGCGTGGGAAGTCGTGTTCGGTTATACGCGCGGAGAGGAAGACGCGGAGGGCTTCGCCGATTTCTCACGACAATGGCCTGGAAAACGCGGCGAACTCTGATTCGGGAGATGTGATAAGGGCGTAAGCAATTTCGATGCTCGCGGGCGATAATGAAAGTGATTAAGAGGCGGATGTTTGAAGTGAGTTTGAAGGTTTTTTTTTTTGCTTGCCGGTTCGTAATAAATTAATAAATTCATTGTTTGATTTTTCTCTGAGAGAATATCTGCGCGAGTCTCACAATGGTTTTCTCTATGTAAATTATTATTTTTTTTTTTTTATTTCTAGTGAGTGACCGTGACCCGTTTAAATATTTTAGAATTATAATGCTCTGATTGAGTCGGAGGATTCTACACTTTCTACGTATCTAAAATTCAATTTGATTCAAGCATTTGGTGGTTTTTCGCTGTTTTAATTGAGAGGTACTTTGAATTGAACGAATAATTCGTAATTTATAAATTCTCCCTTTCTTACGAAAGTTTCAACAAAGATGCCCATTTTCTAAGAGCGGTATACATATAATTTCTAAAAATAGACAAAACTCCATTAATTATTCATTTGCCTCCTTCAAAATGTCACAACTTTTCCTGCACCCAGACACGTCAACCGTCACCCAACATCAAAGACATCATTTCCGCTCTCTCCACCCATCTACTTTATTAATCCCCAAAACGTTCCAGCATCCTTTCTCTCTCTCTCTCCAAACAACGACCGACACTCCGTATATCCCGCAACGCGAAATTCCCGAGGAGAACCTCTCGGCGAGAGAGCAGCCGCGCATCCGTCCCCCACGTTCCAACGCGCTCGGCTGAAAAAATCCCGTAAACAGCGACGCTCGCGACTCCATCCGCGCGCGCGGAATGCCTGTGCCCGCCTCCTCCCGCTTCCACCTCTGTGCTGACTCAGCTGTGGCCCGGCGGCCTCTCGGGCTTTCGTGCGACGGCGACTTCGCCCCCCAAAAAAATTAGAAGGATCCAAAGTCGGAATATATATGTATACTCACTCATGGTTCTCTGCGTTCCGGGCTCGTGGGCAGGAGGAGCTTCAGAGACGTGGCGTTGGCGGAGTGGAGAGAGCAGGGGCAACCTCGCGAGACGCCGTCCGCTACGAGACTGACTCGGACCGACTGCCGATCGAGGTGAACCGAGAAGCACGCGGAGAGGAGAGCGCGGCGGTGTGTGTGCACCGTCTCTCCCGCTTCCGCGGCCCGAGAGACGCGGCCAAGCTCGTGCGCGCGCTGCGGACGGAGCGCTTTCGTTCTTTCTTCGATGCCAGCGAGAGATTAGGGGGACTTCCAGGATGCGCTGTTGCTTTGGATGGTGTTGGGGGATTTGGTGATTGAGTTTGCGGTTTTGGTTGAAGTGATTTATAGAAATTAATAAGCAGGGGTACTTGTGTTGAGTAGATAAAGTCGAGTTTAAAAGTATTTAAAATTTAAAAAAATGTATTTTTAAGATAAGAAGTTTTAATTAAGACTATTTTACGCAAGCTGAGGGATATAGTTTTCTTTACTTTAAGAAGGTTCTTAATTATTCAATAAAAATATAATAAATTTATCTTGATTGAAATTGTTATATTTTTATGCATTTAATTTTTGCCAAAAAATGTTATAAAATCATTTTGTTTAAAAGAATTATTTATTTTATTTGTCTTTCATCATTGTTTAAAAAGACAATAATCCATTCATTTTTAATAAGAAATATTTTAAAAAACTGTTTGTATTTTGTACTTTATAATTAATACGTTTCAAAATAAGTGATTTAAATAGCAAGCTTCAAAAATTACCAATATCTTGCAAAACGAAACCTTAATATATGCTATTCACTCCTGCATTGATTCTATGTAAGAAATAAACTAAACAAAGCGTGATTACAACTTACGTGATAATCATCGATTCAGCTCGATAAAAGAAAATGGGAATTTCACATCAGACCGGATATTGAACAGAATTGGATTGGTGAAAGGAGGATGAAGAAATTACTGAGAAAAAATTCTAAACGCATACACATTATTAATAAAAAATCCATAGGAGTTTAAATGGATATCAATCTAATATTATATCTCTATATTTACAACAATACAAAACTCGTCTGTGTAATCCTTCAAAGTGCAGTTTCAGGTCAGTTGACACTTTGTGAACTTTCGCTAATTGTAAAAGTACAACGTTTTGAGTAACCTTGCCGCATATAAGTATGTGAAAAATGTATAGACTTTTTGCAGCAGACCATTTCGTATACTCACCACACCTTATTATCTAAGATCTAAAAAATGCGTAGAAATAGAAAAAGATAAAGCTTCAAAGAAATATTAAACCACTTATACAGTTTTATTTAATTGTAAATCGTAAAATGCAATTTTTTACATCTTACAAGATGAAACTGTATAAAATGAATATTGATGACATTTTTTAGTATCTATTGAGTTTTAAAATTGTAATATACTGTACTGTTCTGTACACGCAAAAATATCAAGTATCTTTAAACATGAATGTTGAATCAAGCTTTATTATACTACAACTTTACTAGGTTACTATGTACTTTAATGGAAGCAGATAGTTTATCTCTGTTTATTTTACTGCGGATCGACCTGTTACGCGAGTAGAGTTGCAAGTTTTCATTTATTTCATTTTGCAAATTAACTTTCTTGAATACTTTACTCGCTACGGTTACTTCACGCTCGATGCAATTATGTTATCGTAATTGCCGGCAAAATATATTCACTTTTCAAATTCAATCGATCGAAAGAGGTAAAATTTAAAATTATTCGTACGGTTAGATCTTAAAAAGTAGCTGCATACTTGACGTTAATAACATTTTCATTCGCTTTATCTTGATCGTGTCGACGCTTCCATGTCCACTTGCAGAATATCCCATTCGAAACGTGGCCTCTGCGCACAACAAACGCGTTACTTCCTCGAAACGCCGCTGAAAAGTTGTTGCAATAAAAAAGGACAATACGAGAAAAGGCACGGACGAAAATTCAAACTCATTACTTCCCTCGAAGCAACGAAGTTTTTCAGTCTATATTCAATATTCTGTGTGCAAACATTTTTAAAATTAATAATTCGAAAATTCTCTTAAAACAATTACTTGAATTCTCCATTGCAATCGGACGCTTCTGTCAGCCCGATTCGTTCTATATATAAATTTCTATGCATTCAGTGGGGCAGAGGAGATGCCGTTACACATCGCACCTGATCGTAGGCGACGACGAATTTATGGCCCGAGCCATTTTTCCTCCGCGATTTCCGGACTTACAGTTACAGATACATCATATCCTCGCGGGCGTGGACAGTTCTCTTTGTCTTATCCGTCACGCTGTGAAATTTATTTTTATCGCGCAGATTACAGAAATAGTCAAATCGAGGTCTTTTTTTGGGTGTTGATGTACCCACTATTGTTTTATATATGCTGATTTTTGGTTTTCTGTAATTGTATACGAAAGAAAATTCGGAAAATTGTGCAGAACAAAATAAAATAAGTATGTAATTGCGCGTTTTATGTAAATTCTACTAACAATATTGGATTTACGTTACGCAAGCAACGTTTACTTGCTTACGTAATTAAAAGTAATTACTCTATAAAGAAGAGTCATGGGAAAATTTGTACTTAACGAACGATCCTATTCACTCCTCTTCTTCGCGCAAAACGCACGAATTTCTTAATTAGATATTCTTTATTAGGGAAACTCGATCCGATCCCGTCGACGCAAGAAAGCTTCGGGAAGAGTTCAACGACTGAAGTCGCTAAGAAAAGGAACAAAGCTGAAGTATCGACGAGAGCTAAAACACAATGGCGATTAATTTTTCCGCGGGCTCGAGGCTCCTGATTTTCTTATTTAAATTTCTCGGGTGATAAAACGAGAGGTAAATGACATTTCACTTTCCGCAATAAATGTACCTTTTACTGCTATTTTTTTTTGTGGATATATTTGTGGATTCGAAAACGTTTTATGCATAAATAAAAAGAGAATTAGAAATTTACTTTTACCCGTTTTTCAAAATAAAATGTAGAAATGCAGTAAAATACCAAATTTATTATTAAAAAGTTACATTTAAAAAATTTCTGTGCATTTAATTCAAATTTACATTTCACCGGAAATTTTTATATTGTGTTTGGCTCGGATAAGTTCATTAAGTCATTTATATAATATTAATGTTAAATAACCGAGTATTAATTAAGATCTTACTACTACAACAAATTTAAAAAAATCCTTTTCACAAATAAATCTATAAAATATACAAATCGACATAGCACGGAAAGTCCAACCTTCGCGCAGGTAGGTCGCTTTCAAAGAGAACATTCACCGGTCAGCTCATCGCTCGCGACCGTAAAGTGTACAGAAAAAGGAGCTTAGAGCGAGTCCGTGATTTTTGGAGGTGGGCGTACGGACCTCGTCATCTCCTTATTGAGATGCGTGAACGCACCAATATACGAACGGAAAACTCGCGGATTTCGCAAGAAGCGCAGAGCGCCTCGACCGTCGAGCGATCGGAGTATATACTGTTTGTTAATTATCAAACGATTGTTTAGAAATGGAAGGCACACACTCGGTTTGGTACAGTGTTTTTTTTCAACGAGGCACGATGGATGAAAAGCACGTTCGGCTCTGTGTTTTTGGGCTGAAAACGTACGAAATTTTATTTCTGCTTTGAGAAAGGTAATAAGGAAGGGATGCGGATGTTTATTTGCAAAAATTGCGGCTCATTGTTATGTAAAGAATCGAGAGATATTTTGCAGGTTTTTAAATCTCGATGAATGGGAAAGTAATTTTATGGTATTTTTTTTTTAAAAAATATTATTTTTATGGCTATTAAAGCTGGATATTTTGCATTTTCTTTAAATTACATTGTGAAAATGCTTAAGAGGTCTTACGAAAGAAATAATTAAAAAGCTACGTTTGTGCAGGTACGATTGGTAACTTAACTATACTTTCTTAAGAGAAAGGATACTTGCAACATACAAAGGTTTTTGTTATTGTTAAAAGGAACTGTTGTGATAAAGGTCAAGACTGACCTTGCCAACCCGTTTCAATCAAGGATAGTGAATGTTTAAATTGATACGGAAATCCTTAACCCTTTGCGGCACAGTGGCATACATGTATGTTACCTTTTTGACCTCGTTTTTAAATATTTGTCGCATGGTTTTCGACGACATCGTTTGTTTGACATTAAGAAACCCTGAAAACATTTGTTTTTTTCAACGAAATGGATTTTATAAGTAAACAAATTGAAAAAATAGCTTTTTCGCGTAATAATTAATTTAATTTATTAATTTAATTTTGAGAAAACATTTGCATATTTTTAGGAAAGAATTCTAAATATATCAACGCATCGTTTTTACATTTATAAATTTTATTTAAATCATTTAATTTTTAATATTTTTTTGACTTTGTAATTAGAGTCAGTCAATATTTGAAGACATATTTCTTTGATTTTTTACAAATTGATGAAATTAATTACAGTCTTGTATAACAGACTCAAAAATGAATTCCACATTAATAATTATCTTTCCACACTGTAAGAATATCAATAAATGAACGATTAAAACTAAACCAATTACTTTACAACATGCATACAAGCTCTTGCGCTCAAATATACATCTGTATAAAGATATAAATAATATTTATATAATAGCAAATCTTCAAGTCTTTTTTGAATTGTCAGTTATTTACAATAATAATAATAATAAATAGGTCAATATTTAACTTCATCCCGTATTTTCCTTTGAAGATGTTGGACTTTCTTTTTGTTTTACATTGGTATTGTCTGTCAGTTTACTTGATTCATCTACTGGTTTACTTTCTTCTTCTTTATTTTTTCTTGTTTCCTTATTTTTGTCAACTTTTTCTTCCTCCTCACTTTCTTCTTCACTTTCTGATGGAGGGAACATGTCTGGTCCATCTAAAAAAACATTCAATAACTCTATATGGCTATAAAATTTGTAAAAGACAATGAAAAAAATTCGTCAATTAGATAATTACTCAGTCTGTCTTGTCTTTCTTGCCTTGCTTTGTCCAAAAATTTCTCTTGAGCTGCAATAATTTCTGCACTATCAGCACAAGCTGCATAACTGTCTAACAGCTCTTTATTTAGTTCCAAAAAGGAATGTCCCCAAGAAAATTTATTTAAATAAAACTCAGCTTCCTTTGGAAATCCAGTGATAATTAGTGTTGCAGCTATCGCCTCAACACAACTTAATTCACATGCCTTTCCATAATTTATTGGGTTCGCAGCTACAAGAAAAGGCAGTAACCTTGGATGAGGTGTTCTCATTCTGTTAAATGGAGTTTCGTCCAATCGAGCCCAGCTACAGTCCACTACTGCACAGCCAGTTTCTTCTACGATAGATTTATCTAATGGACTTACACACTGAAAAATTAAAATAATTGCTTAATGTGAAAATTGAAAAATATTTAACTGGAAATTATTATTTTATACGAATTAAAAACATACTCTAGTTCCTACAGGAGTTAACACAAGTCCTGAAAATCGGGTATTAAGTTTCAGAGTCTTTATTAAATTGTGTCTTGCAAGTTTTCTGCCTGAACATTTTTTAGGATCGCAATGTTGCAGATCCCACATTGCAACTGGAAAAGAGATTGGTGATGGTTGTTCTTCTGGTTCTACAAAAAGAAATATTTTGTAGGATTAATATTATAATAAATTTAAAAAATAATAAATCTTATTTTACCAGATCCTTCTTCTTTATCAGAATTGTCTCTTTCCATTCTATATTTCTCCTCCTTCCCTAAAATTCTATGCTTTCGCCTCTCTGACATTTTATTTTTGTTCTTTCCTTTAGAAGACATTGTCTCTTCTTTTTTAAATAAATTTAAAAAATGTATGTATTAGACAGTAATACAAGCTTGACTAAAAGTTGTGCAGTAAAGGCTAACTGCCTTTCTAATTTGAAGGTTATTACTGTCAATAAATCTCCAAACAAAGTTTCACAGTTGGAGCAGTTCTTATATTCAAATACCTAAACCAAAGACTTGTGAAAAAGTAGGATTCTTCTTCTTATCTATGATTATTCTTCACGTTGTCAAACACATTGACATTTTTATTTTTTTCTCTTTTCTATTGTTTCCTTGGCTTGTTACGTGATATTCTCGGCGACGTGCCAATTAGAGCTTGTCTAAGGCCCCCCGAGATGTATTAATTGATCTAAAATTTTTAAATCAATTATAAAATTAATATCTAGTGATATTTATATAATTTAGTTTAAAATGTTTTTCAGAAAAAATGAAAAATAAAAATAAATTCGGTAAATAATTTGCAGGTTATGTTTATGTTGCATTTCAATTTTGTTGTATCATTATGCAAATTTTCCAAAGTTTAATGATTTAAAATTGGAAGTTAATGTATTTATGAAATATTTATTAATAGAATTTCAATTTAAAAAACGAGCTCTTTTTACTATTTTTATTGATCTTTTTCCATTATACTTGCAATTTTAAATTAAAATGTATAATGAAATCATAATTTTAATTTACTCTTTAAAAGAAGATTAACAATTAATTTGCATATTTATCGGATAAACAAACTGCGTACAAAGATAAAAGAAATCAACTACTAAAACTAACTTTATTATCGCTAAACATATGTACTTATCCTAATCTTCTAAAAATTAACTTAAAACCCACAAAATAAAATAAGTGCCTTTACAATACCTTTATTATCTCTTCCACAGCAGCCCACAGCAGGCTTACTGCTAATAATGTATACTGAGATATCGGTGGCTTGGAGCCACGTGGGTTCCCTGCAGTGCGGGTGCCGAGAGCACCAGTCGACGGCACTGCGGCGCGAGAAAACATCACATTAGAGCGCACGACGAACGCAGATCGCTCGCACACATTCGACGTTCGCGAGCGGCGCGGCGCGCGGCGGCAGCGGAGGCGTTTTTAACAAGTGTCTTGTTTTTTCCTGTACTCCGCAGTCAATCGCTTCGCGAGCTGCCAATCGGTCGGTCCGCTCCTTTCCTCACGTACACTATGTGACACGTTTCTTCGATCGCTCACGAGGTAAATAGCTGGGGATAAATGCTTATGGGACGAGATTTCACGGTTCTGCGTCGCGTGTGGAACAGGTGGTAACACATGAGTGAGTCCAAAGAGTTGAAAGGATATGTCTTTTCACAGGAGGCACAGTGGAGCTTGTGCTTTTTTTTGGAATGTGTTTTGTGGAGAGGGTTTTTATTGCCAGTGGAGTGCATTGTTATTGATCAGTAGTGGAATATTTTAGAACTGAGGAAGAGCTGGGATGGAATAGTTTTAGTACTTGTTGATTTTGATGGAGTTAATTAGTTTTATCGGGTCTATTGTGTGTCTTAATTACTTTGGAAGTTGTTCAAATTGATTTCATTTGTCGGTGTTGGAGATAGTAAGTTTTATACATGTATAAATTGAGCTGGAAGAAACTGTCAAAGCTACTTTGACAAATTGCTTAATATGCAATCCAAGCCTGCTGTAATTTTCAATTATTTTCAATGGTCATGTATTCTGGTGAAATTGAGATAAGCTTTTGAAATTGAAAGAGATTCAAATAGGGGCATTAAAAGTAGTTTTTCCAGTTTGATAGTATAGTTGAATAAAGTTTTAATTTAAATTTTGAAACGTATTAAATGTTATTTTTAAGAGTTATGCAAGTATTTTGAATTTTACCTGAATTATCATTGGTCACAAATGTTACTATTATTTCACAATTTATTCTATTGTGTAATATATTAAACTTAAATTGTACAAATACCTTATTTGTAAAGATACAAATTTTAACTTATTAAATAGCAATTTTTTATGTAAAAATATTATAAATGTGTTATAATTATTGTTCTTACATTTTTATTTACAAAATTTAATTAATTCCAAATGGCAAATCTATTCCAAATTAATTCTTTTTAAGCGGAATTGACTTAAAAAGAGTTCATTTGGGATAGTTTTGTCATCTGCGAATGTTTTTCTTTGTCCAAATTTTTTTGTGATTCTTATTTTAGATTGTTTACTGTTTTTGTAATTTCCATTTGTTATTATTCATGCTGCCAAGAGGAATGATGGATCCAGGTATTTGGTAAAAATACTGGATAAAAGAACGGGTTCCTTCACCAAATCTGGAATGCTTTCTTTACATTGATCACTTTAAAGCATGTGATGTAATGTCATGTACTGCACTTCTCTTTTTACACTCTATAATTGCACAAGTATGAATGAGTTTACAAAGTAAACTTGATCTTACCTACTTTAAGTTTGATAATAAAACATTCAAATTCAAAAAGTTGTTTCATTCTGGCTTGGCCTTGACCTCATTTATAAAAATTCTCACTATCATCAATAAGTAAGTGTATCACGACCTCTAAAGTTAGTATGGGAGAGATTTAACTCACGCTAACTTATTTTATCACTTGTTGAACTCTATGCTTCTCTTTTAGACTGATTAAAGTAGTGATAGTGTTTGTGTTAGTTTAAATTCAGTATAATAAAAGATACTATTTAAGAAGATATCTATGATAAAAGCAGCTTTTATCATCAAACCATTTCACTTTAAAAATGAAGAATTAATATAAAAAGATTAAATTTAGGAAATAGTGCTTGATCTACATTTATGAATTCAAACAATAAATTTCTTTGATAAACTAAATTTTATTTTCTAGAAAACGTTGGAAAGGAAGCAGTAGTAAGAGTATCGAACTGGCTTAGAGGGATCTGGGAAATGCGACGTCGGACAAGTCCAGTTCAGCAATGGGTTGACTCTTTGCCATCGCCTGCCAAGTCTACTACTTCAAGTATAGCATCCATTGTCAGACAGCAAAGTGTCTCTGTTGACTCTGAGTCAGTCTCTATTCCCGAATGCACTGTTGAACAAGTTTATAGCGATAAGGAAAACTACATTGGACATTCAAACATGACTGTTTCTACACCGATTACAGTTCCTAATTCACCAGCAATAACATATCCAGGGGTCTCTAGGTATGAAGCTCTTAATTTTTTATTTTTAAAATAAAAATTCAAGATATTCTACAAAAAAATTAAATCATTCATTTAAAAATATAAATCATTGTTCATTGTACAAATTAATTAATAAAATTATATCATGCGTGAAATCACATTTGTTTTAGATGTATTCATAAACCTTGTTATTTTCAAATTAAAATAATTTAAGTGACTGTTTTAATTATTTCTTGAGACACAAACAATACAGAAACAATAAGATATTAAATTAAAATAATAATTCAGCAATTTCATTAGTTTTAGCAGTATAAATAATGCAAAAATAAAATGTTACTACTAAAATACAAAAGAATATTAAATTGTTTGGTTTTTCTGCCTTATAAATTGTTTCATAAATAAGTTTGATTTCCTATTTGGTAGAGAGCAATACTTCTGAATGCATACAATTATTAAATTTAAACTTTAATTTCAAAGTTGTAATACAATTTAAAGATAAAATTAAATTTTCAATAATAATTATTAGCAATTAATTTTTGTAAAATAATACAGAAATAATTGCATTGCAGTAAAAATTGAGGTCAAGTGCACATATTCCAAAATTGTTAATGTTATTAATAAAATAAAAGCGTTTACCCAAAAGTAGTGACACAGATTTAAAAATGGGGTCAAAAACTCGTGTCAGTCAAATGCTTGACGGACGAGGTGACGTTGAACTTAGGAGGTCCGCATTAAGGCTTCGGTTCAGCTCAATTTTGCTAAAATAACATTTTTAAGAAAAGGAGACTTAGCACATTAAACGCTTAGAAATACGTTGGACACTTTGAAGGCGGCGGTGTTCTTTTAAAAGAAAGTGATACTGTTACAGTATGCCCATTGAAATTAAGAAAAAGAAAAGATATTTTGGACATTTATTATAAGATTATTTTCTACTTTTTATCGTTTTTTTATCCTCTAACAGTAAAAAGTACCAAGTAAAAGCATAAAAAAGTTACTAAGCATAAAGTTTCAATTACCAACAAATAAAACTAGCTTCGCTTGTTTGAAAAAAGACAGAATTTTATTTTTCCTCGTTTCTCGTTTCGCTTCCACATCAAAGTCCATTAAAACAGACGAAATTATAAACAATGGTAAATATATACTCCCGAATGTCAGATGGCCGAATCTATTTTAGAATAATGTGGTTTATAGCGGCACAGCCGCTGCGACATTCCTTCAAAATTTACGATTATTGAAAGCAGGCAGATTTAGCGGATTAATAAAATTTTTTAATGCGATGTGCACTTAGAGTAATATTGATGCAGGACGTATAAATCATTTTGAGGAATTTGCCGTTTCAAGTTCACGCGGATCGCAATTAAAACCATTTTCAAAGTAAATCTAACTTTTGCTCGATTCCCGCGACGAAAAAGTATTGTAGATTCTTTAAATATTTTAGTGTGCTGCGATCGTTGCAAAAAATGAAAAAATATCTCAAACGTATATATCACCTCATAATTTAAAAAAAAAAAAAAAAAACATTTCTTTTCCACGCCGTTTATTGTTTCAAAACAATAAAAATCTCCCTATCAACGCATAAAAAGCCAGCGTTACATAAATATTTAAGCAACGCTGCTCAAATAAACGCCAGACGGTCTAAATGTCCCTCAGTCTGTCTCAAACTTCCGTGCACCGATCGACATTTTCAACAAAAAAACAACAACCAAAACTCGTCTCTTCCCTCTCCAGACTGGCGCGCGACCCGAGCTTCCAGTCGGACAGCAGCCACTGCAGCAGCGTCGAGAGCCTCCTGGAGCTGCGCCGGGCCGATCCCGAGGCGGTCCTGCTGAGCCTCGGCTTCGGGGGCTGCGCCTCCAGTCCCCAGGACGCCGGCCCCCTATCCCGCATACCGAAGCGCTTCCTCCAGCCGTCGAGGCTCAAGGGCATCGCCATCGACGACTTCGTCAGGCACCAGCAGGAGACCAGCGAGTCCCTCGACTCGACCTCGCTCGGGTACCGCGGACTCACAGGTACGGCTTTGGACGGAGATTTTGGAGGATGGCGACACGAGCTTTTCGGCTTTCGGGATGATTAATTGGACTGGAGAGAGTATTTATACGCTCGCGAATTCAGTTACTGTACAGTGAATTATTTTTATACCGGTTTCTCTTGCAGAAATAAAGTGGAAGGAAGTAGTCGGGAAGCGGGATTTTAATTTTAAAGAATTCACCGTTTCACATAAGTAATTTGTTTATTTGGTATTTTAATAAGGCTTCGATCAACGACAGCGTTTTTCCTCAATTTGTACGAATTTATCAAAGGTTGTCGACCTTTTGTATTTACGTGGAGTTAAGCATTTTTTTTTTCTAGGCTGTAATTGCGCATCGCATTGTACGCCTAATTTACAATTTAATATCCTTATTAACGTACAAATATCTGCGACTCGAAAAATAATTTATTGAAGTATATGCAAAACATATCGTTCGTATTTAAAGTCCGATTGTGTTCTCGTAAAATACTTCAAGCTCGAATTTAAAGGTAGGAAGCAAAAGCTCTCTCGTTTAAAACTTGTTGAAAGTCAAACGTGCATATCGGAAAAAATATGCACGACGCGACCAGTCGAAAGATTAAAATGTATATATTTCCGATTACCATTTGAACGTTCGCGTTTCTTTGCAACTTTTAAAAGGAATACATCTCGAGCTCGATCGCGCCTTAGATTTATTTGAGTTGGCATTTATCAATTTCGTTTTTTCGAACCTTCCTTCGAAGAGTTGCGTTACTTTCGCGATTCGTTTAAAAACGCTGCGAACTCCGAATTTCGAATAACAGAGAGTCAATTTTAAATTGGGTTAATATACCCCGGCGGTATTTCAGAATTTCTTTAGTAGCTACTCTCTCATGCATAATTCATACGCGGCTCGCGAAGAAAAGATGAATGGAATCGGCCGCGCAAAAACATTTCGAGCTGTCTTTTTAAATTGTAAAATTTCTTTCGCGCTCGATATATATATAATGCCTTGCGGTACGAAGTTACAAGTCATTTCTTCTTTTCGGTTTAAAAGCCTCTTGGCCTAATACACATAAAAGTACTTATATAGCTAAGAGAATGAGTAAACTTGTCATGACGCAATTTACAGCGATGTTACTTTAAGTAGTCGCCGGATATGGCCGTCCTTGGCTAATGAAGTTCTTTTTTTGCTTCGATTTAAGTCGTAAAAGTAGAATTTTTTTTCACTTTCGTAAAGATCAAAGTTTGAATATTCAAAAATCGTGTTTTGTTCCTTGAATGTGAAGGTGCCACTCGTGTTCGTATATTACGTATTTACAATTTTTTACGATAAAGATAGCTTACAAACTTGAAATGCCTAATTGAAATTCCGCAGAACTAACGAACTATATAAATATTCCATCGATTTATATCCATAATCGCGAAAAGAAGAAACTGCCTAATACTCGCAAAAAAGGTTTTCACAATTTTATTTTGAAAGGTGAAGGGCTTATCTCAGGATGCGATTGGACAAGCACAGATGACGAAAAATGGCAAGTGCATATAAAACAGCTGATTTACAGTGTGAATTCACTAATTCCACGAGCAAACGATAACTCTCCCAGGCTGCCGTTATTGCGGGCAGAGTCCCGCCACATAATAAAACTTATATCGTCTAATGCGGTTGAAAATTTTTCGCTTAAAGCACATTAACATACCCGAAGGCCTTGGCATCTTGAATAACATATATACATATATAAGTTATATCACGGAGAAGGAAAATCCATCATCATTATAAATATGTCAATATAAAAGTTTTATTTAGAAAATTAATTACGTCGTTTATTGCTGACTAACCATCGATGCCAATGTTTCAAGACAGGTGGAAAAAAAGAGCGTTATTTTTAAACATTAGTATAATTACTAAATTAAATATATAGAACTGGAGCAGCGTCATGATAATTGAGATGGCACTTGAAGCAATAAATTTATCAACCTGACGTTTCGAAATTAGTTTTAACGGTTTTAGATTCAAGAACGATAATAATATCGCTGACGTTGCAGCTAAACTTTACTGTGTAATACAAGTAACTTTTCTATAGCAATAACGCATTAAAAATAATTCAAATTAATCATCCGCCCGAATATCTTCCTATATAGCAAATCGCACAAAACTACTAATAGTTCCTCCAAAAATAACAGAACGGGCCTTATCGACCTTTTCATCCCGCTTGTAAGTATGCAGCCACGTTATCGCCGTCTAAATTCGTAGTGACGCACAGACTGGGGTTTTTCGTGCCCCATTTCAACCCGGGAAATCACGCCAGCTTCCCACGAAACTACCAGATATAATACCGATATCATTACACTAATTGCAAGCAACATACCCTCCGCAAACGTCCATCGCCTGCGACGTCAGAAAAAAAACACAAGTGTCGAGCTCTCCTGCGTCTATCTTGAAACACTGGCGAGCAAAAGAGCGAGATATAGCCGAGTTGCACGATCGAGGAGACGAAAAAAAAAAGAAATAAAAAACACACGACGCTCTGGGTGATTTTCCAGGAAGCGAGGTGTGCGCGCCGATCGCTCGGAAGCGAGCCCGGAGTCGCCGACACTCCGGCCCTGGTGCTTTCGTAAGTCCTCTCCATAATCCAAAAGAAACTCGCTGCACGAGTGCGCGACCGTCGCTGCGAAGTGCTCTCTCTCGATATTCTTCCGCGGGGGAAGCGAGGAAGGCTCTTTTTTTTCGCGGATTCAAAGGGTCATCGTATATTGATTCGCGATTCTTTTTTGCTCGAGTTCTCGTTCTATTGGTTTTCTCTGCTTTTTGCCGAGGCGCGAAGTGGAGCAGACGCGACGTTGTAGAGCGTTATTTTCGTCCTCGCGTGAAAAAAACGAATTGTCGCGCAAAAAAATTCCTCTTTTCACCGAGATGCACCGACGTGATGTTTAAACGAAAAAATGCACGTATTACAAGCAGACCGATAAAAATTTCACTCCAATTATACACCAAGTCTGCAGCCGAGCACCGCGAGCACTCGATCGATCCTTTCCCGAGAGAGCTTTCGCAGCGAGAGAGTCCGCGTTTTGTCCTGTGTGTGATATGTGTCTTCGTTCGCCTTGTTGTTTTCTTTTTTTTTTCCCCGAGTCTTTCTCCACACGTTCGAGATCGTCGCGCGCGGCAGTCGAGAGGCGCCGAGTCCGGACGAGAGATAAAAGCCTGCCCGCGCGCGCGGTTCTCTTTTATCTCCCGCCTCGCGCTCCCGCGTTCCCTCCGCCGCCGCGAGGTCTCTGTTCTTTTTTTTTTTCCTTTTTTACTGCAGCACCGAGACCGTCGCATGTCTGGACGATATTTTCGGTTTTTTTTTCTCTCTTGTGTTTTGCAGATGTTTTTTTTTAACAGCTGGTTAAAGCTTTTGAGATGGGGAGATGTGACGGTTGGTGTAAGTTATTTTGGCTTTTTGTAGTTCGTTTTGTTTTTGGTAGAGGGGATTTTTGGTTTTGCGTTGCTGCGTTTTTCTTTTTTTTTGCTGGATGGTAGTTTGATGGGTTGCAATTGAGGGGAGTGAGTCATAAATTCCTTGTATATTAGCGCATAAAGCGCGATAAAGCTGCGTAATGTTGCGTGAAAACACGAGTCTTTCTATCGCTGAATTCTTTTTTTACAAAACAAGTAACATATAATAAAAATGCTGGACACTTAAAACATTCTGTCTTTGCAATGAAGTGATTGTAAAGTCAAAGTGCAATTAATAACAGCTGTTTCGAAAATATAAAATTTTTGAAAGAAAAGGCAATTTTACTTTTGGATAATAATACTTCGGACAAATATTAGTGCCACCTCCTTGCAAAGAGGACTTTATGACTCATGTATTGCAAGTAAATTTCATTTCAATAATTATCAGTAGGTAAAACATGTTGTATCCCTCCAAGCACAGTCTAGCTTATGCTAATTATTGTTAATTCAGGCATTCCCGCAGTGTGCCGAACGCATTTAATGAATATTTATCAAAAACTGTTAGATGCAGATACGTTGCCACGAGGAAAACGATAATCGTATAATCACTTTCACATTTTGCAATTATTATTTTTGCAATGCTTACAACTGTTTTATTTTTTGATTTTCAGACGATTTGTTTTTAAAAAGAAAGACGCGTCTTTTGAAAATTGTAGCGTCCCAATTTATTATTTTAGATGGTAATTTGAAAAATGCCAATTAAAGCCCAAAATTCGAATACGCGAACGAAATCTCGTCCGCCAAACCAGCTACACTTCTCAAAAGACGCTTCCTACAACTCGTTTTTAGTTCTATATTATAACCCACCACTCGCGTCCCAAAACCTTCCTCCCCCCGCTTCTAATCGATCACCGATCGACCGGCAGGTTCCCCGTACGTAGCGCCCTCCGAGATCGTGCAGAAGATCATGCAGCGGCTGCGGGAGCACGAGAGCCAGGAGGCGTACCTGTCCTGCGGGCCCGACGGCAGCTACGTCCTGCCGCAGCAGCAGGAGCACGGCAAGCTGTCCGTCCTCTCGCCGGACAATCGACAGTACCTCGAGAGGCCGAGGTCGAAGAGTCCCGACATGCGCAACAAGCGGATGATCATAGGTGAGAGAGAGACGAATTTAGGGTGGCCCGGGGTTTTGAGGGATATTTCACGCTGTTGGATGGGAAAATGCTGACGCGCGTCGCGAGACGGGTTTTTTGTCGTTTGACGATGCGGGCAATCGATGATGCTGGCTGGTTTATACGCTCGCTTTTCGATCTAATTAAATTAAATCACCGAGCGTCCGGGTCTTATCGAAGGAGTAAAAATAATGAATGGGTACGAAAATTTTATCGCGCGTATAAGGTTATTTATAGGAGTAGTATATAAGATCCTATTTTTCGTGCGATTATCAATGCTTATTATAGGGTAAAAAATATTATTTATTGCAGATCTTTGAAAAGCTTTTTAACAACTAAACAATTTGTTCAGGTCAGAGATCGTTCGCGTTCGGTCGAGACGGCGACCTAATCGAGATCAACCCGAAGAGCACGCAGACCTCCCAAGAAAGCGACGACCTGTTCGAATTCACGGACGAGCACAAATCAATGACCAACTTAGTGGGACCAACGCTTCACCAGCACCGCTCTCGAAGCCCGAGCATAAGGCTCAGCAGTCGCACGAGCAGCAGCAGTAGCAGCAGCAGCAGCAGCAGCAGCAGCAGCAGCAGCAGCAGAAGCAGAAGCAGAAGTAGCAGCAACAGCGGCAAGTCGCCCCTCGAAAAGGGCAAGCCGAGCCTCGCGGAACACAACAGGGACTCGACCGAGACGGTCATCCGAGCGAAAACGGGAAAGAGCCACAGCGACGCGAGCGAATTACCCGCGGACACGAGCGAGCCAGTCGCCTCCCGCGGCAATCCGTCGCGCAGAGCGAGCGAGGGCTCCTGCGAGCAGCTGTCCGCCAGGTCGAGCCTCCTCGAGCAGGAGGAGGGCCGAAGGTTCAGCGACGGCGTCATGGACTCCATGAAGAAGAACGAGGCGGCGGCGGCGGCGGCGGCGGCCGCCGCTGACGTCGCTGCAACCTCGACCCCCCTGTCCTCCTCCGCGAAGAGGAAAAAGAGCCTGAAACGCCAGGCGAAGATCCGAGACTCGGCGTCGCCGTCGGAGAGCGCGGAGGACGAGGTCAAGCACCGGAGACCGACGACTCTCCGGCTCAACGACAACCGATGCTCCCACTGCGGGAAGACGGAGATCGAGTACGACGACGAGGAGCCCGAGGCCGAGTCCTGCTGCTACAAGAGGACGAGCCAGAACTGCTGGCGGCAGATGGAGAAGGTACTGAAGAAGAACAAGAAGCTGGAGAACGTCGTCGCGAGGAACAGGAGGGAGATGGCCGAGATCAGGGACATGCTCAGCATACTGTCCTGCAGGGTGGAGCCCCGGTTTTGAATGTTATATGCTTGTTCGCGTTTTTTCTTTTTTGCACTGTGCCAATGTCGACGGATGCGGTTTTCGTTGCGTCTTTTAACGACTGGAGTTGTTTTTTTGGATACTGTTTCGTAGAAGAATTGGAACTTTTTTTACTCTGCTTATTTTTTTGGAGAAGTAATAATATACTGGTCGGTGAATTGAGGTTTAAAATGAATGGAAGTCGTTGAGAGGCTAGTTTTTAGTGCGAGCCGATGCACAAATCTGGCGTGAGCATTTTTAGTGGAAGATGCTGCTTGATCACCGAAAAGTTTAATATTTTAATGCGTTTAATACACAAGAATAACTATGTCCGTTTCGTACTAAGCACAAAGAGTTTTGAAATTTGAATAATCAAATTTTTTTTTTAATCTCAAGAAACAGAACAGTGGATCAAATATTTTAAGATTGTATAAACTTGAATCTAAGACATATTTCATGGATCTGACTTACGGATCAACTAAAGGGAACAACTTTACATTATTTATAGAAAAATTATTGATCTTTTAAGTAAAAAAACTAGTGTGATATATCAAATGTTAAAAAATGCTTATGTCTGGACAAAAGTTTATTTATATTTAATGTAATAAAGTAGCGAGATTACTTTAATTAGCTTTAAAAATACTTCCAAAAACACTAGGTATTCCTGGTCTAAATATTGCATTTTCTAAGTACTACAAATTTCATAGTACATCAATAAGCGATTTCTTTTTAAATTATTCTTTACAAAATATACTTTTTTATTAACTATTTTTAACGACTTAAACAATCAAATTATCAAGAAATTTTTTACTACTTTCAGAATTTTTTGAAATTTTTATGAGCTTTTTATTTTACTGTTAAATTTTATTGATGTTATCAGAAAAATCATTGCATATATCATATTGTATAAGATTTATTTTTAATTTATCAAAAATATTTGGAATTATGTATATTTTGTTACGATAGAATGTTTTGATCTATAATTATGTATTATATTTGTTATATTTTTAAACAATTTGTAGTTGCCTTCTATCAGGGTAAATTCAGTATCAACTTGATTAACACTGTATTACCGATCAGCTTAGCCTTATTAGGGAAGTAGTTGACAATAATATTTAGTTTTAAACATAAAAATCATCCATATTTTATTATTTGTATTGACAAAAAAAATTATTTTACTAAAAGATCAAGTTAGTAGACAATCAATCAAATTTTACAAATTATTTGATAAAGTACAAATTTGAAGATCGTTTAAAGATATTTCTGTAATGCACAAAGATTACTTACTCTTACAGTTCCTGCATCGTAATTATACTATTAACTAAAATTTCAAACAACAAAGTTGTTTTACTACCATGTAAATAAAACTATTGCGATTGTATTAAATTTAGATTTACTCAAGATGTATTTTGTTTTTAAATAGAAAGATCTAATAAATACACTCTTAATAAATTTTATGAATTATAAATCTCCGGTTATATTTTTATATTGAATGAAAAGGAATTAATGCTAAAAAAATTACACACAAAATATTTTTGTTTTAAGTTATTATTTAGACACAAATTATTTTGGACATTCTTCTTACATTTATGTTTGTAGAAAACATCTTTTCAAATAAGAAATTCAGAAGTAAAAAAAAAAATCAAAAACATTTATTTTATAGTTTATTTGAAATGAAATTAATGTCGCTTAGAGTGCTTAAAAAATTAAATTCTTGAAAATGCATGTTGGATTCTTTTTATCAGTTTCACATCATGAATTCTCATACACACAATCAAAATCAATATACTTAAAAACTTCCTACAGATACGTCAATTTCTATAAACTCAATGACGGTTAGGTACAAAATTGATTTTAGTTGATATCTTTTACAAGAATTACAAAGTAACTTAATTATGTAAATTTTCAAAGGAAATTGTTTCTACTACACAATATTACTAAATTATTTAAGTTGAAATAAAAATTCAGTAAGTCATTTTGAAATAATATGAAAGTATAAAATTATTTTTTTAATTGCTTGAAGTGTTTATCTAAATACAAAAGGTTTTTCATTGCTTTATACTTGACAATTAAAATGAACTGTATTAGAAACAATTTTATTATTTAGTATTAAGTTTATCTACTCAAATGCATATCTTAATTTTTCACACTTGCACATTATTTAACTCACGCTTGTGTGTTTGGCTTTATCAGTGGTTGAATCTTAAAAGATATAAAAAACAACGAAAGATGCTACACTTATTCTTCTTTCTCATCTCTGTAAATTAAAAATATTTTGATTAATTAATTGATCAATAGTCAAAAAGCATTAGATTCACATATGAAAGATGCTTACTTTACTGATCCTTCTTGTTCCTGGTTGGTATCAAGGTGAAGTTCTACAATCATTTCTTGCCTACTTTGCACTTTAAATGTTACTTGTGCCGCGAAGTATTTGTCTTTGTTGTTAACTGACCAGCCAGAATACTGAAAAAATCATAAAATTTTATTATATTTTCATAAAATAAAGTTGAGGCAAACTAATTCTTATTAGATATATTACAAAGTTAAATAAGTAATAATTAATATAAGTAAAAAATTTATTTACCGTAGATGTGCTTTTGTACAAGGTTTTTCCATCTTGTTCAAATGGTAAGTATTTTTGAAGAAGTGCTTTTCCATCTATCCTCCATAACGTTGGATCTTTATCTCCAGTTACATCTGCTTTTGCAACAACAAATGCACCAGACTGCAAATATAAATAAAATTTGTCATATTAAATTAATTAAAAATTGTTCTGCAAAAATTAATTTTATAACTCACAGTAAAATCTTTTGGTGGGACTCCAGTTATGTCATTAAAATTGTTGTCATCTGAGTCCTCATCCTCCTCCTCATCATCGTCATCTTCCTCTTTCCTAGATCTCCTCTTTCTTTTTGGCTTCCTACCGGAATCGGAATCAGAATCATCATCTTCTTCTTCCTCTTCCTCCTCTTCTTCTTCCTCCTCCTCTTCTTCTTCCTCAGAATGGTGTCGCTTTTTAGCAGATGCTCTCTGTGGTCTTTTCTTTCCAGTCTAAAAACAATGTTACATGATTATTAACTAATTAAGTAATTAAGACTTGGATCTCTGGTTAATCAATGTTTACTAATGTTCTCTTGTTCTTTATTTTAACCATTTTTATATCTTTTAAATATTTTTAGGGGATTTAAAAAATGATATTAAGTAGAATTCTCTAATTTTATCACTTTTTACAAAGCAATATTCAAAAAAAATTTTCTAAGAGTTGGCAACTATGAGAAAGTAATATATATATATATATATATATTACTTTATATTATTATTTTTTTTATATATGCCAACTCTTAGAAAATTGGTTTGAATATTGCTTTGTAAAAAGTGATCAAATTAGAGAATTGTACTTAATATCAGTATTATTTTTTTAAATCCCCTAAAAATATTTAAAAGATATAAATGGTTAAAAAAAAGAACAAGAGAAGATGAAAGGATGGAAGGAGAAGACGGACAAGGCTGGAGGACCAGAGAATGGAAAGAAGACAGAAAATTATTAAGATACAATAGAAAATAAAGACAGTGATAATACACAAACTTCACACACACCCACAGACACACACAAATTAAACAAAAATAAAAATAAATGAAATTATATGTATAACTTACGGTTTAAATAAAGTTATTATTATAAAGAACAAGAGAACGTTAGTAAACAATAATGCTTGCAATTTTTTCATTAAAATAAATAATTTAAAAAAAGTCAAAAATACCTAAAAAACTTTTACAATAGAATGTTTAATTAAATTTTACTTTATTTTATCTGTAAGATAAATATAAATGAATAATGCATTAAAGTTAATCAGATTTTACTTCCTTTGCAAAAAAGAATGCATGATTTATCTTGTTTTAAAGATTAATTTTATTCAATTAAATTCAACAATACCATTACGTATTTTACGTGGAAACAAATATGAGTCTCAAAGTACACGATCTTATTGAGCCAACATTAAATTTACTAGTCCAAGCATATTGATTTTCATACATAATTGGTTAAATAAACCAAGACCTTGGTACTAATTCCTTAAAAGACGCGTCCCTCTCCCACGAGTCGTATAAAGCCATCAAAATCAATCATAAACCCGGAGAGTATCGTACAGGAAGCCGCTCGTAGCATTCCATTGTTTCTCGCGGGAGTACCGACGAAATCAAACGCGAAACTTTGGCTTGCTCATAATGCAAGGCTAGCACTCTTTGAATCGTCCAACGCGCATACACACAACAAAGCACGACGGCAGCGCCGGCAAAACGGCCGCGCGAGTCGCCATCAGCCGGCTCGTTGCTTTCGCGGTAGCAAAGCGCAACTGCAGACACTTCCGTAGCGGCGTCCTCGCCGTGAAAAATACCCGATTCCTCGCCATTTTTCTCCGTCGAGCGCCAATGCGCGCCGATAACGTAAATATGCGCCATGTCAACGGCTGTCTCCGTGCGATAAGCGCGACACACACAAAAAAAAAAACAGGAGAAGCGAAGGCAGAGTTCGCGATAATGAAAGCCGCTGTCGTTAAAGAAAAGACGACGTCGCCAATGGAACCGAGGTGTCCATTGTTTATGTTAAGAACGACGCTCGTTCTTTCCGGTTTCGCGCGCGCGCGCGCCCCGGAAAGTGAGGTTATGGAGGCGCGCGCGGTCAGAGAATCGAACGTTTCCTTCGAGAAACAATTAAAGGAGACATATACCTCCTGACCGGGAGTCCAGTCATCACCAGAGTTTACCTCCTCTTCCGGATCGTCGGGATCGTCCGCGGAGTATTCCTCCTCTTCTGAAACGTCCTTCTTCTTCATGTTGCTTTTGCGCGGAATGTTTGCGGCCTTTTCGATGCTGCTCACCAAGTGACTGAGACACACGGATTCGTGTGTACTTATTTACTCGTGGATTTCTCGGATAGAAACTGGCCTGTGTGCGACGCTCTCCAGGGGCTTCGCTCTCTCTTTCTCGTTCTTTCTCTTTCTCTCCTCTCTAGACTTGGTTTTTCGAACGCCTCGTTCGTGTGCACCGCTTATGAGCAGGTGTGCGTAGCTGACTCTCTGAAAAGAGGCTAAGAGAGGGAGAGACTCGAGCTGCGACTGCGCATTGGCTCGACCTTTTTACGCTGCGTGTAGATTTTTTAAAACAATCGATCGCTTTTTTAAAAGAGATTCATGCCGTTTTCTCGTTGAAATTAAAGCTAATAATTGATTGAAATTTTTGACTTTGTACTACGGCGGATAACTTGTCAATAATAAAATTTTTAGGGGGAACAGCTACAATGTCTGCTCGTGCAGCGTGTAAGGGGTAAGAAAAGGTGGAAAGAGAGAGAGAGAGACAGCAGCATTTGAAAAAGATAAAAGAGAGGAAAGTACGTAGCGGCGGAAATCGACGGGCTGAAATTAAAAATCATGCTGAAATCAGAGCTCGCATGACTAATTAGTGCAATATGGCGAATGCTAATCGAATAAAAACGCCAAGGGTAAAGAGTGGAAGTGGGAGAGAGAGATGGGGGAGAAAATATGGCGGAAGTGCACGCGCGCGCCTTCCGAGGAGGTCGGCGGAGCGGGGCGCGATGTTAGTGGAAAGAATTCACGTAAGATGGCGAAGGTAATCGGGTGCGAAATTTGAAATTTTTCGCGCTTCGTAATAAAGGACTCTTAGGATCAATATTTTAATTATTGGTTGAGATAGATACTTTAACAGCAGCTATAACAAGCATTTTTATGATTAATCCATTCTAGATATTGAATCATTCAATATAATTTTTAATTGTTAATTGAAGTTATAAAAATATTTCTTATTTCATTTAATGCTATTTTTTTTAAAAATGCAATAAATAAATAAACTAAAAATTGAATTAATATTTACTCTTTCCTCATTAAGTAAAAACGATTTTGTTCAGTAGTAAACAAGATTTCAACGTGTCTCTTAGCTTTTACATTTTCCCCGCACTTAATTGTCAAACAGTGCTTCCACTTTATACTAACGCAACAATTCATGCGCGAAGCATGCTCGAGCGGAACGCGAATTCGGATGTGCCCGCATAATTCTGATTAACCATGCATTATGTATTCTTTGATTTCTCTAATTCGCTATGAATTATACAGTGAAGGCACTCGAATTTGAGATTAGCGCTGGTGGTAACTGGGTGCTTTTTATTTTGAAGTTCATTTTATTTTAAATCAAACTCCGTTTAATATTTGGTAAATAATTCAAAATTTTCCTCTTGCAAATTAAATTCTACTTTATACTATATGTAAAATAAAGTTATTTTTGCCCCTCGTACACTGACAACGAGAGAAAAGTTTAGTAAAAATTACTATATTTCCTAGTAAGGTCACCACACACTGTCAAAACCACAAAAATTACCATACTTTATAGGAAAATTTACCAAACAGTATAGTAAAAAATTTCTTACAAAGTACAGTAATTTTTTGAGTTTTGACAATCTGTGGTGGCTTTACCAGGCAGTATGGCCATTTTTACAAGATTATTTATAACTTTTACTATCTTTCTTCTCTCAGCGCAGACAAAGAAAATACTAAATCGGTCCGAAAGCGATTCCGATGAGAACATCACTCCCATACATCAAGTGTAGTACCTCCTCCGAGCATAAACAAAAGCCTCCGGTCCCCGAAACAAGACGAGCCGCCCCACTTAGCTGCCAGATTTTTTATTTCGACCAACCCCGCGCACGACCATTTATAACTTCGCGCCGGAATTCAAGAGCCCCCGAAACTTTTCCAATACCACGGGACGCGGCGGCGGCGGCGGCGCGTCACGTGTGACACTTGTTAATTGATTGTCGCTCTCCCCGCGATATCGACGCGATCCTACTCTCCCTTTTTGTCCGAGCTTTTATCGAGACGCGCCATCTACCCTTCCCCCCCATCGTGGACGGTTTGATTGCTTTTTTCGAGCCTTAGATACCCCCGGCAAAAAGGCTGACAAATATTTACAACTTACGTACGGCGGAGTGCCCTCCTTCGTGGCTCGGCGGGGGCAAAAAATTGTTATTTACCGATGTTTTTCCGCACCGAGAAAGGGGGGAGGGGGGGGGAGATCGTTAGTGTCGGCCTTTTTGCGCCTGCATTTTTGACGCGTACAACGGGGGAAAAAAATGCGCGCCGCGCGGGAAATAGATGTCGATCACATACGGACTCTGTACTTGTTACGGTGCGCTTTTGCATTCTGTCTTCGTTGCCGCGAATGCGCGTCGCGTTCGATTTTAGCGCGAGAGTCTCTAAACAACTGAATTGCGACGTTCGACATAAATGTACCGAGGACTTTTGCGGATGGAATTTGTGAAATAGTTCGGCTGCGAAGCTTTTTAACGAGTCTGGTTTTTTTTTTTTTTTTTTGGGTTGAATGGTTGTTTGTACGCGAACGCGACGACTACCGTTTGTAACGCCTGTCTTTTGTAAAATGTAGTTGTAAGGCAAAATCAATTTGTTTTTTAGATTTTGAATCTTGGTATAAACAATAAACTTTTTGTACCTTTTCCAACCACGAATCAACAGTTCCCACTGAGAAAGTCGTAGATTTCATTTAACTTTACTTAAAAATCAGTGATTTTATTTACCCGACGTAAGAGCGCACGTAAAAAGTACATTTAAAGAGGCATGCAGGTTTACATTCTTATATCTTTAAACACATTCCACGTTAGTTTATTAAACGCCATAAAAATATGCCGTATACGTACATTTATGCGCGTTGCTTATCTTTTATCACTTTTATGCAGTCGTAAACCTCCCGAGCTCGTGGAGTACGAAGCCCCCCTCCCCCCCGAGCAGGCGTTCGCGACGCGACCGCGCCGCCACTCCCCTTTGCCTCCTCGAATTCCTCGAGAGTTTCGAAAAAACCGCGTAATGCGCCCCGCGCTCTTTTTCGCCGCCTCGCATCGCGCGGTGTCGTCCGGTATTTGTTTGGCGCGGCGGGATCGGCGCCGAGTCGGATTTAAAGAGCCGAGAGAGTCGCGGAAGGTGGTGTCGGACACCTTCGGTGTTTGTTGATTCGTAAATTATTTCGACGAGGTTTTGATTGGGTTGAGAGGGTAAATTCGCGGGGTCTTATAAAAGGAAAGTGTGGATTTTACGAGAAGTTTAGGTTGTCGTTTCGCTCTTTTCTTGTCTGTGATTTGGTCGTTCTCGTAATGGAGACTTTGTGGAATTATGATAACATTATGAAGATTTTTAAGGAACATCAAAGCTTTCATTGCTTTATCAAGAGTAGCTTATGGGTTGCCATTAAATTTTTTAGCATCATTAATTAGCGCGAAGTCGGATATTACGCTTCCGCAATGCGGTTTCTTTAACATTAAAAATTTAAATGATACCATGCACTTCAACTAAAAACACACCTTCCGACAGTACAACAATAAGTATAATTTCCTAATTATCGACTCTCCAAAATGATGTCAATCAAATTCCCACCGACGACCCCGAAAACCCCCGGAAACGCCAGGCCTTCTGCGATGCAAATGCACCCCCTCTAATCAAGCGACTTGTCCAGCCGGAGGCCCGTCGAATCCCTCCCCGAAAAAAAGAAAGCCCTTCCGCCACAATTAGGAAACGGCTCGTCGGTCCAAATTACAGCCTCGTTCGCTCGGAGTCGGCGTTTAAACGCGCGCATAATGACGGCGGCATTGTTCGCGCGGCTCGCTAATCGAGGCAAAGAATGCGCGCGCGCGGCAATCGCGACAACTCCCGCGACGCGTATAATTTTCTTACGTATACGACTGGCGCGGCGGGTTATCGCGGCGCGGAGGGCCGAGCGCGTATATATAGCTATTCGTCGTCAAATTGCGCCGGGTGACAAAAGCTGCGCGATCGTTAAGCTACTCTAAACCGACGACGGCGCTTAATGCCACTCCCCCCCGAGTTTATGTGGCCGCCTATCGCTTCTTTCGTGCGTGCGTATCGTCGAGTTTGCGAGGAGTCAACGGGGGAGGTGGGGCGCGGATTGCCGAGGGGGATGGGAGTGAGGAAGAGGCCGGGGAACTGGAATTTTTTTTTATGTTGTTTTTTTTTTGCGAGTAAGAAAGGTAACGGCGAGTGTGGATTTGTTTCAGAGGAAAAATTCGTTTGAAACTGTAAATTTGGATTAATTGCGGTCTTTTATTTTTGTCTGCTGTTGCACTGCGGATGAGTTAATACGCTGATCGAAGGTTTTGTGCGTTTTATTTTCACTATTTCAAGAATTCAATTTGTAAATAAATTTAATTAATTTCAAGAATGAAACTTCAGACTCTATTTTAGTTTTTATTTATTTCGCCGGACTCTCGAACGAATGTTTGAATCGTTGATTAAAGAATAGCTTGTTTTCCGGCAAAACAGGCGGAACGAAACTGCAGTATTTTTCAAAAGAAACAATCAGAGTCGATTGTTATACTGTTAAAGTTTAAAAAAAAGTAACGAATACATAAAGAACGTACGGGATAATTAAAATATTTATAAAAAATATATTAAAAAATGGTTATTAGCGAAGTCGATATAATAATTACTCGAGCAAAATATGTTACGGAAAACGTGACGATAGTTGGAAGTGATAATTTTCACATCAATATCCGCAACAGCTGCGAAATCTAATTACGTTTATCATTAACGACGTTAGGTATGCATTTTCCATACTTCAGTTCTTTAAAATATTAATAAAAAAAAACAATCGCAATTTATCCACTTACGAAAATTTATTTTCATCAATTCAGATTGATATTTTAAAACTTGAAGCCGCGTTCTCTTTTTTCCTCAACCAAGAACCGTATTATGCACTTCTATCGATTAGTGCTGAAGCGATTCGGCTTCAACCAATGCCAGCTTCACCTACCACATATCAGTGTACCTCACAAGAGAAACTTTAAACAATAAAACATACGACGAAACTCGTCAAAGCGAAGTCCTCGCTGACAAATTTGTATTGACTGCCGGCTTCTGCTTTTCCCTGCGACGAAGGTCAGTTTGCAGACCGGCTAAAGGCAGATTCTACTGTAATTTTAAGAAAATTTACCATGTAATATATGAATAAAAAATTTTACATTGAAATAAACAACTTGTTTTTATTACTCCAACTTGCAGGAAAATTTTTTAAGACACGTAATAGTTCCCAAGTCATGAACTCCACACTGCACGACCGAATCTACAATAAAAACCTAATCGTTCATCGTTCGCCCTCAGTAACCGCGCGAGAACTCGCGCTCAATCAACAAAAGTATATCCCTCGCGGAGCGGTTGGACAAAAAGGCGAGAACCACCGCCTCCTTAAATTCGTCCACCCGCGCCCTAAAACAAAGGTGAGAGGTCGCATTACCGAGCTCCAGTTTCTCCACGAAAGCCTACTACACTCGAATTCAAACGGGGGGGACGAGCACGAGAGAGAGGTACTCCGCGGTCGGCGCCGGCATCTTTGCTCCGCAATTTCGCGCTGACCGCCCGGCGGGCCCCGGCCCGTTTGACGAAGAAACTCGCCCCCAAGTTCGCCGAGCTTCCTTACGCGTTTGCCGGCGACGACGACGCGGTTTACGCGCGTCCGAAACTTTTGCCGGGCCCTCGAGGGCGCTCTTTGTGGTTCTGGTTTGAAATTGCGAAGGTTGCTTTTTTTTTTTTTTTTGGCTGTATGTGAAAGTAATTGTTAATAGAATGTTTTATACGTCGAATTCTTGGAATTTTAAATATTGAACGAAGCATCGCGCCGATTAAAAAGATTCTGAAGATAGAAAAGTAAATATTAGCAATACGTACACTATAGTTACTAAAGAACGTGACAATAGTCGGAAGTCGTGAATTATCATAGAATATCCCGTGTGGCAGCTGTTAAGTCTGCTGCTTCTTTTCATGATAAAAGATAGACGTTTTTGTGACGTTATTTTACTTTCCGGGAAATAATTTAAGCTAAGGTACAAATATATCCAAAATTTTATTATTACGTCTTTAATTCTTGATCTACCTCACCGAAGGCCACTGCTCGACGCGCCCAAAAATGCGCTACAACGTTATTTCTTCGTTTCTATTTCTGTTTCTCACCCATCGGCTACTCAATCCTGGTAAGTACAACCAAAGTCAGCCCTAGCATCCACGAAAATCATTAATTTGAATAAAAACACCTCGCACTCACTCTCTCTCTACCTCCAGCCGAGGCGCTCCTAGGCGGCGACGAAGCGCCAAGGTCCAACTTCACCTACCACGCGCTCGTCTACCGAGGCTTCAAAAACGGGGCCGAGCAGTTCTGCCAGGGCGGAATAATCGCCGACAGGTACGTCCTGACGGCGTACACCTGCTTCGACCGCGGCCTACTGCAGGACGTCAACGTGAATTATCCGTACGCCGTCGTCGCGGGGACGCACGACGTCAACGCGGAGGATCGGGTCGTTCGATTCGTGGACAGGATTTACGTGTCGTCGTTAGTCAATCCGATGAATAACGAGGTTCACGATTTCGCGGTGCTCAGGGTGAGTGTAAATATATCATTGTGACTTCGCTTTCATTTTTCTCTAAGGAAAGCTGGTTATAAAAAAAATTAATTGTACACAAATGAATATCTTTCGCAGCTGAAAGAAGGCTTGGGTCTCGGCACGAACCCGAAACTGAGCAAGCTCGATCTCCCCCCTCAGAACAAGACGAACAATTACGCCCTCGAGGTGGGCTACCTCTCGAGCTTCGGCAGCGACTGGATCGAAAGGAACGAGACCACCCGCGAAATGCTCGACAACGGCAGCTCCGGGATCCTGAAGTTCGCGGCCGCGCGCGTAATGAGCCAGGCTCAGTGCAAGAAGGAGGTCACCGAGATCCACATCACGCAGAGGCACCTCTGCGCCAGGCTGCTGCCCAGACCCGACGGAGAGCCCAGGGGCACGTGCGTGGTACGTTTTTTTTCAGTTAGAAAACTATATAATCATTTGATAAATTCGCAATTAGTCATGTATGGTCTCTCCGCAGGGCGACGTCGGCGCTCCGCTGGTAATCAACAACACCGTCATCGGGATCCAGAGCCGGACCGCGCCTCATTGCGACGACTCGGTGCCTGGGTTGTATACTAGGATAACTAATTTCGTCAGTTTTATTAGGAACGTTGTCAACGGGGAGCCGAAGAAAAGGAAACAAAGGATTTATTATATAACGGCGTCCGAAAATGGTCTTGGAAAATCTTATAAGTTTCTTACTTCTGGTCGGGAGGATTAGGAGATTGCAAGTGATTTTTAAGGAGTTTTGAATTCGTATTTGCGCAACTGATATTCCAGGTATCTTACACAATGCACGAAACATAATTTGCTTATCGAGATTTAACAAGGCCGAATATTATTGTTTTTTATCACGATTTACTAAACGCTAGCAATAATTTCTTTCTGGCTAATATTTAGTTCGGATATTCAATTTTACATTTAAACATATTATGACCGTGAAAAACGTGAGCGCATTATCTTTTTGACATGACATACTTTGAAAGAAACAAATCGAATTGTTGTCGAATTTTACCTGAATACTGATCGAATATTAGTAAAATATTGGCCAAACACTGGTCGAAATATTTAACCATTATTCAGACAATATTCGATCATTTGGACAATATTCGGCGAGTGTTCGGCCAATATTCAACCATCATTATTTAGCCAATATTCAATCATTCGGCCACTTGTATACTTGACTATTTATAAATTGATTTCGGTACTCTCTTTTTTAAATTTGTATAAAAATTTTATACCTTTCCGTGAAGTCATTTCAATACCGCTGTCAGATAAATAATACTTTTGACATTTGTACATACCAAAAATAAAATTGTAAAAATAAACCACACTTCTTGTACTTATTTTTTTTATTTTATTTTATTTTACACTTTCGTAGATAATGAGAACACGTAGCTTCGTAACTGCCGGAGAGAGCCAAGAAGAGTCGCTCGACGTTTTCGACTGACGACTTTGCGCCGGGATCGAGTCTTGTCTTGACTCAGCGAAAGGAGGAGGGTTGTTTGCTCCCTGATACTTGGAATTTGTCGCTGGAGCGCATACGCTGAATTAATTAGAGGGCGTTTAAATCGGCGTTTGCTGAATACCGAGAACTGCTTTCGCGTCGAGGAGAAATAGACTTCCGTTTTTAAAAGTAACGGTGCTTTGTGTACGTTCGTGTTTGAATGTGTAAATTATAAGGGAATAAAAGTATCTTTCACGGTTTATTAATGGATACAAGAAAGTAACAAATTTCGATCCTAAATCTACTTTTTTTACCAATTTTTCTCGTTACAATAATTCCCAAGGTTCAAACGATAATCGAATCCCCGAAAATCTCCTCCCCAAAAGAAGCAGCTCGGCCGAATTAACAATTTCGCGGGCTCCATTTGCTCGTCCCTTGGCTTATTGACTTTTTTAGCAGCTTCGCCACGCCGCAACTGCGTATTGTTCCTTCCGTTGTCTCTCTCTCTCTCTCTTTCTCTCTCTCTCTCTCTGGGCGCTAAATCCGGGCGCAGCTGTGCAGCCCGACTTGATTAGAAGTGCTCGTGTTTGCCGAAGGTGCACGGCTCGAAACCGCGGAAAACCTGGCCCCCGTACCGGCTCCGGCTGCAGCCCTTAGTTATGCGCCTGCCGAGGGAGAGAGCCGGATGTTCATACCCGATTTACGCCGCTGATTTATATACGCGGACTGGCGGTACTCGCGAGAGAGAGAGAGAGAGACCCGCTAAATTGAAAGATCGCCGCGCCTCGGCTGCCGTTAATCGATCTCTCGCTGGTACGGCTCTCCTCGCTTGATTTAAGGCTTTTGTTCGGTTTCGTGTAAAGGCGGATAAATGGGCTAAGTTGGATGGGGTTTCTGGGCAAAAGTGCTTCGTTTTACGGCTGTTTACTAAGGCGCGGATGTGAATTAATTCGCGATTGCAGCTGGGTTGGGTTTTGGTTTCGCGGCGAAAACGAGTCGGGCTTAAAAAGCGGGCAGATGTATTTAAATTTTATAGGTACAAGAAAATTATTCAGATTTCTTAACGCAATTAACTAAAGACGTTCCTGAAAAAGAAAGTTAGACTTTGATATTTTAATTAAAAACTTTCTTTGCGGCAATGTGTAAATTGTAAAAATGTAAGATATAAAACACTCGAAGGGAATAGAATTTAAAATGTAACAAAAGAATAATTGTCTTATTAGAATAAAAGCGCGGGGTGGACGCCCGGTTATCTTTGAACGTCCAACGTTGCATTGGATAAAACTCATTTCCGTCCTGAATGGAATACCTAATGTATTAATACAGTCACGTAGTGCTGGAAAAATGTTTTAATTTAAAGGAATGCAGATTGTCACTTCAGCTAAAAAAATATGTAACTGAAGTTGCTTAATTGCAATTAGCACAGAAATGCGCAGCGCTCGTTTACACGGGAAGTAAAGTGTGGATTTTAAAACGATCCCTCTCCTATGCATTAGTTGAAATGATCTCTTTCTCAACTATTTGCAAACTTAAGCAGTTCGTAAAGAAAAGAAGAATGTATAAAATACAAATTATTCTCGTCAGCCTTCCCAATCAATTGACTCTTCCATCCCCCAAAAATTCTTCGCCAACGGACGCCAACGAGCTTGTCAGTCTTCCTCGACAAAACAGCTCAACCCCATTCTTTCGAGCCTAAACACCGCTCGAATTTTCCCCGGGAACAGCCCCCCCCTCCCCCCCATAAATCGCGGCAACACGTACGCCTCGCCTCCGCGGACTACAAAAATCGTCGTTCCATTCACGAGCGCCGGTATGCCGTCAATCTCCTCTCAGCTCGCTCGCGCAAATTTCCACTCGATATTACGGGCGTCCATCGCGCCTGGCGGCCTATTTTTCACCGGCGCGAGCGCCCCTCTTCCCCCCCGCAACAAAACAAATCGGCTTTCCCTCCCATACACCCCGACAACTTACGCACAATGCGGAGCGCGGCGAAAGTCGGCGGGCCGTTGTATTCCGCGCGTTAAATACGGCATTAAAGCCCATTCGTCCTGCAAATCGTTTTACAATCGAAAGTCGGGGATTGCCCCCCCCGACTTTGCGACCGGCCGCAGCTGCGCCGCAGAGGACAGTCCCGCTCGGCGCGGCCGCCGGATTTCTCGGAAATTTTATGACCGCCCAGGAGAGAGAGAGAGAGAGAGAGAGAGGGCTCTCGAGTTTGTGTATCAGTGAAAGGGGCTGTTTGGCCCGCTGAGAGGCTTGCTTTTCAATGAAGAGAGAGAGAGAGAGGAATTTGTTGACCGCGATAAGGCTGGTTTGTTCGGCCAAAGCCGGAGAGGCCATTTGCGAGCCCATTCCGAGTGGTTTGGAAATTTGGGGGAACGGAGTATCGTTATCTTTTTTGTTTTACGATAGAATGGCTCGTTTTTAATTGATATGGGAATAATTAAATGAAGATGCATCTTTATTATTTACGATTGTTGTATTGCTCGTGTTGATTTAACAGTATAGTCAGAAAAATGAAAATTTTTAGAGTTTTATCACGAATTTTATTTGATTGTAGAAGTAAATAGTGATATAATTTTAATCGCTGAGTTGTATTATATTTGCAACTTTGAATGTTTACAGTCTGATGATATTTTATTGAACGTTTGCAGTCTGATAAGTTTTCACAGATTTTTATTGAATGATTTCAGTCGAATGTAATGCTCACAAATTAAATTCAAAGTTTAACGAACACCGAAAATAGAAAACTCTCGAATTATCCGTAAATCACCCTAAACCAAATTATCTAAAATAACAATTTCTCTTTGGTAAGTTAATTAAAAAAAAAAGGGTCTTATCAACAAATTGTCGGCGAAACTAAAATGGCCCTGAATTGTATATTATCTCGCCGGGCTATAGAAATCCCGTTAAGAAAGATTGGACTATATTTCATCAGATTCGGATATCAGCTCAGGTTAAGGCTAAAATGCGCTGAAAGATTTACCGCGCACTTTACGATAATAGACTTTTAACACTCGAGCCATTGTTCCATTATTCAAATTGACAAAAGAATGGTAATGCTTGTTTTGCCGGGCGCCGCCGCCGCCGCCGCTGCTGCTGCTACATTTTTTATAAGCGGACAACTACGAGCGATTTTCAATTATCTGATTCGTACGTTTTTTCGTGCTCGGGGGGGGGGGGGGGGGGGTTTATCGTGCTTCGAATTTGTAATGCGATATTTATTGAGGCTAAAATAGCCGTCCGAATGATTTATCGATTTTGGGTTTTATACCGCTTTGATATCGAGGAATACAATTTTAATCCTTCCAATAACAAATTAATATCAGTCAACAAATTGCTTTCTCACAGAGGAAGCTTTGGAATTTTTTGCTGTTCATTTATCGGCCGATAAATTGAGCAAAAAATATTACGTGATTTAATAAAACTCCACATCGACGTTTCCTAAGAATTTTGATATAAATCATCGCTCCAACGCAACTCTCGCCTCCAGTCCAGCGAAACCCTTCACTCAATGACCGACTAATCAAAACAGCCGGTCCGGCAAGAATATCCCCGCGGCAGCGGTGGTCGTAAGTGAATTCCTCGGAGGGATATACGCGCGGAACGTCGGGACGAAAGAAAGGCACCCGCGGAAGAATATATAATCGCCGGCGCAAACAATGCCCGGCCGCATTACGGCCCGCTGATAACGCCGCCGTTCGCGCTTATTCAAAATTGCCGCGCGAACAATGCGGGGGCCGTCGCCGCCCGGCTGTTAACGGCTGTTGCAGTGCCGCGTGTTGCTCTTCGCATTACTATTTCGCAGTTGAAATGGGGAGTTTTGAAAAAGGAATTAGTTCGTGTCTGATGTTCGGATTGGGTGAGTCGGACGTTGGGGTGTAATAAAGGGGTTATATTCGTGGGGAATGAAATAAGGGCTGTTGCTTGGTTTTCAGGTGTGGATGGATTTTTTAAATAACGCGTAAAGACCCATGTAAAAAAAATTGTATAGAATATGCATAACATATATTGCATATACGTTTCCTCAGGAATGGATATTCATAGTGTATACATAGTATATGCATAATTAACCTATAAACTACAAAATATGAATAAAACAAAACACAAAAGCAGAAAGCTTAGCGAAAAATTTTCTGTTTTTGTGCTTTGCTTTCTCCACATTTTGCGTGTGAATTAAAAATGATGTGTAATTTTTAGGTTAATCATGCATATATTATGTATATTTTATGAATGTCCATTCCTGGGGAAACGTATATGCAATAATTATGCATATTCCATACAATTTTTTTTTTACATGGGGATTGTAGTGTATTTACATGAAAGCATTGATATACAATGGCAACACTGACGTTTTAGAGTAAAAAACCCTAATTATTACTCATGAAAATTTACAATAAGAGTTTTGTAATTGATTGGCGCCATTGTCTTTCATGTAAATTTAATTGATCTTTATTTAAAGCGCATAATCGGCCATTCCGCCTGAAAATAATTATGTCAGACTAGACACGGATACCGTCGGCCTCATTATTCAACTCGTCAAATTTCATTATTACACTTCCATGTAGCGGGAAACAAAGCCGTATTATGCGTGGAATTATGCGACGGCAAACGTACAGGTAACAGATGGTTCGTATTTCCGATACCGTTTTCAATCCAAAAGGCCGATGTACAATTTATCTAATTATATAAAATTTGATAGTATACTTAAAATACGTATGGTAGAAATAATACAAGTTAATTTTTGTTATAATACGCGGAATTAACTTTGTTAATATTAAATTTATTCAAAGGACTTTATTTCCAGGAATAATCGACGCGTCTATTAAATACGTTCCCGTATATGGAAATAAAAGAAGTTAGTTTTTATTAAAAGAAACTTGGAGTTGATTTTATTAACATTTTAAATACTTAAATTTCTAGGAATAATCAACGCGTTAAACAGATACAAGTAAACGAAATTCTCTCGCGAACTACAGAGAATGTCAATAAAAAAGGTGAAAGAAATAATTGACTCCCGCCGGTCGTGAGGTTTCGCTTACCTTTCGCTTCCCGCAAAAGAATTAATGTGATTTTATATCAGTTCTCCTTGAAAAGCTTTCCATCTCGATGCAACGCCGAGAACCAATAAATATTTCATTTTCTTGCGCATCTTCCAGCTCTATCGCCGAGCCAAGATTACCGGACAAAGGCTTTGTATATCGTTTATACGTCGACGTCCGTTGCGAGTATCGACATTCATTAAAAGTTCATGTTCGCTTTTGACAGAGCGAAGAAATCGCTGGAACGTACATGAATCTTAACTGCAAGGGGACAACGGATCGAACTTTATTCGTCTTGTTATGAAGATTATTTCGGAAAGTTTTCAAGCTCTCGCCCAGCTTTTAGTCAATTTTATTTATAAATTACTAAACAAATGTAAATCATTAAATTCTCTGGTAGAAAATTAACCAGTTGGGCTGGTTAACATGTATTTTAGATGGAGCGCTTTTTAGCTAAAATTCATGTCTAAAAACTAAATAAAAACAATTAGAAGCTAAGAATTGGCTAAAAACTTCTTAACGTTTCTACCAGGGTTATTAAACTACAACATTCTTGCATTATTCAATTCATCCCGACTCTCTGGTTTTAGCCCGCAATATTTAAATTTACCAAAGTATCATTTTACATCGATAAACAAAATAAATACCACCGACCGAGACCCACCCCCCTTTTTTTTCCGAACGATTAAAGCGAAACTGAAATCCCGTCCCCGGAAGCCGTTTAAGTGCTCAAATTACGCGGAGGATCCCCGACGACCATCGCGCGGCGGCGCGGCCGCGTAATCCGTCCGAATAAAACAAGCGCGAAAAACAATTCCGCGCTTCACCCGCGTCGAGCAAATAACCCGCCGTCCGGCGGACGGGGGGCTCTCGACGAACCGCAAACCGAAAACCAAGCTCGGCCCCCGCGCCCGGTCACGTTTTCAAAACACACGCGCTAGAAAGCTCATCCGCGCGATGCGCTCCTCGCGAAGAAGTCGCGCGAGGACATAACAAGACGGGCAAACACGGGTGTCTCGCTTTGTTTGTTTGCGCGCGGGACAAAAATCTGCACCGGCACAGAGAGAGAGAGAGAAAGAGACGTCGCGAGGCGCCTCCTCCTCCGGGGATCGATTTTCCGCGCGGCGACACCGCCGTATTTATCATTCGCCGAGCCTTCAAAGCGATATATTCCCTCGTTATCTCCTCGCTCTGTTGTTCTTTTATTAGAGCGAGAGCCCGATTAAGACGATCGCGACGCCGGGGAAGGGGGAGTGGGGGTTTAATTAAAAAAGGACAGTAAATGCCGGGTTTACGAGGGGGAGAGAGCCGGACGTTCCGCGTATCGTTCGCCTCGCTTTTAATTAAAGGCGCATACATTGCAGCGCGACGGGAGAGACTTAAACGGTTAATGCCTGTCTAAGTGACTCGATGGGTACGGGAGAGGACCGCGCCGCGCTGCTGCATAATTGTCGAGCTGTATTTTTTGCCGCCTTATCCGGAAGGACGCCGGATCTTTAAGCCTTTGTTTATGGAAGTGGATCATCTGGATTTTAATTATGGACCGGAGGAGAGGATCGGGGAGACTTTTGTTTGACGACGAGGAGGGTGATTAAACCGGGAGTTAAAAATGTTGTGTGTGTTATCGTCCGATGACACAATTAAGAAAGTTTTATGTGATTCCTTGGCACAAAGATCACAAGTGTAAATAGTCGGGATGGAATTAGACTTAGGTGCGTGATTAAAATTTTAATGTAAACAAAGGATTAATACACTGAGAGAAAAGTTTAGTCAAAATTACCATACTATTTAGTCAGGCCACCATAGACTGTCAACACCAAAAAAATTACCAATACGAAAATTTACGAAATAGAATAGTAAAATTTCTTACATAATATGTACAGGGAATTTTACTGTAAATGTAGGCAAATTTATCAAACAGTGTAGTAAAAGTACAAAATAAAGTAGAGTATAATTTTTTGGGTTTTGACAATCTGTGGTGACTTTACTAAATAGTATGGTAATTTTTACAAGATTATTTGTAATTTTTACTACATTTCTTCTCTCGATGTATATAATTTTATGTATTATTGAATCATAATATTTACTTATAATACTTGTATCAACCAGTCCATTTCTGTGCGACGTAAAAAGGCTGAAATTAATAAAAATACATGTAATTCCTTATCGAAGTTGGCTTTAAAGTAAGTCGCCTGCTCGCACGGCGTTGCTTATTGAAAAATACAGTCCGCGTGTGTCGCGAGCGAAATAAGGATGGATATTCGTAAATTTAAGTTTCCTCATAAAGTTTTCAAAGGGGTGGGGGGGGGCGAAAAGGTTTTTATTGGAGTTCTCGAAGCCATTACCGGCAAGATACAAAGGACGTCGGAGAACTTGTCTGATCGATCTCTGACTTTATCTACTCACGGTAAATTCTATCGAGATTCCCAAGTCATTTAAGTAGTAACGCGTCGCACCGACAAGACGAATGTCTAATACGTGCCGACGCGTTTCTCCCGCTCCTCGCTTAAACCCCCCTTATCTGGCGCTCTCTCCAATAAACATTTAAATTGATGGCCCTCACGCTCTCTCTCTCCCCTCGTTTCCCCCTCATAATTCAAGACTCTCGTTTAAAAGTCGCTTTCGGTATAAAAATAAGTCGAACCCGGCTCTCTTCCCGAACCCTTTTTTTCTCGGACTCGCAAACAAGATCGCTCACTCGAAGCTCGGGCGTGTTCGCGCGCGCGTCAATCCCGGGCTTTAAAATACGAAATTAATTCGAAGCCCCGGCGCAGCTTATAACGAAGTTAATAAAATCGGGCGGAGGCGGCCCCCGAGCCGTAAAAAATGAATCGCCTAATAAAGGTGCAGCCCCTTCGCCGTCGCCCCGGTAAACGAGCTGTTTTTCCGCGCTCCGGATTTAATAGCCCCGCGACACTCACTTGAGCAGATATACCTCTTTGGCTCTCGCCCTTAAAAGTAATACACTTAGGCGGGGCCCTCGCACACAAGCCCTCTCTCTCTCTCTCTCTACCTCCTGTCCCTCTCAGGGCACTAAATTTTCAATTCTCAAACTTTATACTCCCCGGGAACAAAACTAGTTAGGAGGAGGAGCGGCGGCGGCGGCGGCGACGGGGGCATTAGAGTATCGGAGGGGGGCAAGAAGGTCGCGGAGTCGTAAAACGGCCGCTGGTAACGATCATTTCGGCTAGTTTCAGCGCGGGAGGGAGTATATCGGCGAAATAAATTTAATCAATCGATGCGAGAGGCACCGGGGCCGGTGCGCGCGAGGCTCCGCTACGACCGGTCCAAGTTACTTTTAGTGTATGCATTAATCTTGGATTAGTTCGGGGATTTATTTTGGATTAGGTTCAATGTTGCGGAAGGGCAGATATTGTTTCAATTAGGCTGCGGGGTAATGAAGAAAGATGCCGGGAAGACGACGAGATGTTTATAGTTGCGCTTTTCATAATTTAGCGCTGCCGCGAGGCTAATTTTCGTCTTTATGGGGGTCGGTTGCTTTCGACGAGTCCGCCTTTTCGTCTGCTTTCGACTGATGAATGTGGGCGCTGCGAAAACGGTGGATGTTTACCTTTTATTTCGGGATGTTTAGTAATTTTACGAGTCATTTTTTGTTACTGGGATTGAATGCGTTATTATTTGAATGTAAATTTAAAAATATAATGTATAAATAAAACGTTTGATAATAAAAGAGCAATTTTTAAGCTGCTTATTTGTCTGATATTCATATAATTATATTTTTTATTATTAAACATGCATAAATATTTACAAAATGAATATTATTTATTATTTATTTATTATTTATTAACCAGAGTAAGAATATACAAAATTAAAAAAACAAAATTGCACATTTACATTACGTTACGCTACAAGTAGAGTAACCCAGCAGAGGAAGTATTTCTGTTCGCTGGTTCGGCTCGATATAAACCAAAACTTACAAACTAAAATAAACTAAAATAAAATAAACTAAAATAAACTTATAAATATTAAAATACATTCCCCACCAAAAATTAAATAAACGAAATGAATTTTAATCGCTTACCGTCCGATTCGCGGAAAAGAAACGTTTTTCAAATTAATCATTTTTCTATATCAACTTACAAAAACTAATCGCACCTCAAAATTTTCACCGATTCTCAAGAGCAACTACATTCAAACAAGCGACTCAATCACGCAAGTACACCCTGAAAATTGCGAAGAAGACAAACCGCAAAACATTAACCGACCGCAAAAAGTCGCTTCTTCATCGGCTCAGAACGCTCAACTGGTCGCGAATGCAATTCAGCCGCGAGCTTTTCGGTCGATCGGCCGCCGCGAAAGGTCCTTTGGTTCGCGCGAATCACGGAAAACGCTCCGCTCGCAGATCCAAAAAATGCGCCCTTTTTTCGAAAGGGGTGTCAACCCTTCCCCTCGCGGGAGGTCGATAGCCTACCTCTCTCTTTCTCTCTCTTGCGCAGGCGCCGAAGATCCGGGAGCAGGACTCGTGGGGTGATTTCGTGCGCGATGTTTGCCGGCGGAGAGAGAAAGAGGCGCGTTGTCCTTTAGTGTTATCGCTCTATCTACTTACCGAGTTTTATCATTCTGTTTTGTAGTCTTTCTCATATGCAGTTTCTTACGTCGGGCTGAATCGCTTTTATCCCGGCACTCCTTCGCACCTTTTTCGCTTTTATTTACTTGCGATATTCGCGCGTTTTATTTATTGTTTACTTTTATATATTGCCGCTGTTTTACGTCGCTTTAAGATTTGTTATATTCATAACAATTTTTTTATTTGTATTCATTAGCTTATCTTTATTCCATATTTCCCATTATTTCGAAACCATTATTTCGAAAGTATTCCTGTTAATTCATCAGTGTATACGCCATCACAATAAAATACCCCCTTAACGCCCGCTATTTATAAGCCTCAAAATTGCAAGTTACAACCTGCAATTACCCACGAAAAAAACAGCAATACACTCCGCCAATCCACTTAATCAGCCGTACCTCTTCCAATTTGATCCAGCAATAAGTTAATCGCTGGAGCTCCCCCCGAATCTCCCCCAGCGAAGCCGTAAACATTAAAACAAGTGTCCACGCTCCTGCCCTCACCACCCCCCGGGTCTCCTCCTCAACCCTTTTCACGCAGTCCGTGTCTTGCCGTCTCAGGACACAGTACTTATGCCTCTCTCTCCAGCTTCCTCCCCCCATCCCCTCTCTCTCTCTCCCTGTCGCGCGCGCGCTTTGGCGGCCGCTCCGATCCTGGTGCAGCCGGCAGCGGCGGAGGCAGTCAGTGATCGCGGAGCCAGCGCGACTCGCAGCTCGCGCGCAGCTCCTGCCCTCCCCCGCCCCGTTCCCACCGCTGCCGCGCGCCGGCGTGCAGTGCGCGTGATATAACACAAGACTCTGCCTGTGGTGTACTTGCGCGAGAGAGAAGTGCCACGAGTGCATCTCCCCCCCCCCGTCGCCTCTTCCCCCCTCGCCCCCGTAGAAAAAGTGCGTCCTCGAGAAGCACACCGAGTGCGTGCCAATACGGCGGCCACGATAGAACGGCTAAAGCTCCGCGAGGAGGAGCGGGAGGCGGAGGCGGAGGAAGAAGCGCGCCGCTACCGAGAATTCGCAACAGTCATTATGCTCGAGCTTTACGGAGTCGCTGGGGACGGCATGAGTTACCGGCTGCAGCCGCCGCCGCCGCCGCCGCCCCGTCGAGTTACGACTCTGCAGGCCGAGCAGCTCGCCGCACTCGAGGTAATACCGCTGCGCCCAAAACCCGCCGAGGATTCCGTTATCCCTCTGCCCACCGGCTCCCCCCGTTCGATTTTGAGAATACTTTCCATCGAGCAAGCCGGAACGGATTAGGGTCCGGTTGATCCCCGGGAATTGTTTCGAAACCGGAACGTCCGCGGCGGCCACGAGGACCGGAGTCGCCGAGTTCTTTCGGGAGCGAGAGGCGACGTTTGCGCGGATTTTTTGGCCCGCGAGAGAGAGAAGGAATTCGGCCGGGCTTTTACGGGGGATTGCTTGTTTCGGAGGTTTTTGTTACGTTCGCCGACACGCTCGATTGTTAATGGGTGATTTAAGTCGGGGGGATTAATTAGGATCGATTGGGGATTCCGAACGGGGACGGTTGGATTGAGTTTTCGGGAGAGGATTGAAAAAGGACTGTGAAAAATTGATGCGCGAATCGCGCAGTTTTTTTCTGTTTTTTTTTTTCGACGATCCCAAACTTTTTTTCCTGTATTGAAAACCGGTATTTTGGCACTGTTTCAAGAGGGAGCGATCAATTGGTTCAATGCAGATCACTTTTTAGCTCGAGTTCTGGCGTTTGATGAAATTGCCCGGAGCTCGATTTTTAACACTCTCCAGTTCGAAATTATCCTCTCTCGCTTCGCTAATGAGAGAAATCAAAGTGCTCATGCACTGAGAGGAAAGTTTAGTAAAAATTACCGTACTGCATAGCAAGGCAGACTGTCGAAACAAAAAAAAATTACAATACTTTATAGAAAAATTTACCAAACAATGTAATAAAATTTTTTACATATATAGAGAATTTTACTGAAAATACAGAAAAATTCTCCAAACAGTATAGTAAAATTTCTTACAAAGTATAGTAATTTTTTTTATTATGACAGTCTGTGATGGTTTAGACATTATGGTAATTTTAACAAGATTCTTTGTAATTTGTACTACATTTTCTTCCCTCGGTGGGCAGAAACGCAATCTATTTGTAAATAAACGCGCTTCTAGTTTCATTTCGATTTTAAAGCGTCGCGTTTCCATTGTTTTACCGGCGGTAATGCGAAAAGTTAAAATGAAAAGATTTCGTTTATGAGGAATTTAAAAAGAAAGGAGGGACAATGGAGTGTTTGCTCGTTACGATGTAATGCCGCTGTCATTAAAAACTTGGCTGGAAAATAATAAATTCTCTTCAAAATCGTAAATACGAAAAGTTGAGAAGAATGCGGCCGGCTAAGGTGAATACTCGCATTTCCGAGCCTCATTCTTTTAATATTTCCTTATGGCTTCCGGATTCGTATAAATAAATGCCGTTGGAAAAGCAATCTAAAGAGAAATAACTTTCAAGTGTGCTGAAGAAAATTCCACACTTTTTTAGCGTTTCAAATAGAAAAAAATAAAATCGGTGTAATTGTAAACAATACGAACATTTTTAGCGATAACAGTGGAGTTTACGTCTGACTGTATTCGGGTCCTAACTACTCGGAGAAAATGAAGCTGCTGAAATTTAATTAAAATAATCTTAAATATTTTACTTTATGCTTATTACGTTGAAAAAATCCGCCGGCTAAAGAAATGCAGAGCGAGCCCTAATTTTAAAAAAAAAAAAGCATTTAAATTTTAAAGAAACGTTCCTTTGAAGCCAATTCCTTTGATGCTCAAAGCGTCGGAGTGTCACCGGCAAGCGTCATACACTTTTCCCCCGAGCATAATGAGCCAAATTCAATTGCGTTTTTTGTAATTTCCCCGGCGAGCGGGTCCGCGTGTTCTTTTTAAATTGAAGGATTTTTTGCCCCGCGCCTTGTGCTCTCTATCTCTCTCTCTCTCTCTCTCTCAGGACTCGCGCGGCAAGAAATAATCCATTACTGTAATGACCGTCCCTGTTTATTAAAAAAAATAACGCAGCCCGAAGTCCCGAAACGGGAGAGGGAGAACGTCTTGGAAATAAGTGCAATTTATCGGCGCGAGTAAAGAGTTTCCGTAAAAATGTACGCATCGATCAAGTCCCTCTCTCTCTCTCTCCCGTCGGTCGTAAAATTTAAATGTAAACTTTTACGAAACTTGGAAAAATCCGCGAGGACTCGCCGTAAAAGGCGGAACCCCCGTCTAACGTCGCGGACTCGGGGGTGCACGTTTAAAAGCCGATAAACCCCCGGATGGAAATCTATTTTTAATGCGAGAGCCGCTGATCGGAGAGAGAGAGAGAGAGTGAGTGTCTTGGATTGTTTCGGGAGGAAAACTGGGCTCTCCGGGTCTCGAAATATACGTCCAATTAGGAAGCAATCAAGCACGACATTACGAAATCGATTAATGCTCTACCCTTACGAGACCCCCGGCCAAGATATAACCTCATACTTGATCGCTTTGTAATTGGGCCACCCACAAAGCGCTCGGCCAATACTGTTCACTTCAAGTTTCGAGCGTATATATATATATATGTGTAGAGTATATATACGTCCAAGTACGTAACTCAGAGCGGATTAGCGAGGAAATTATAAATATTTATTTTTGAGAGTTTCAGATTTTTTTGAGGGGGATTGTTAGTTAGATTGGGAAGTGTAAGCAAAAAAAGTTTGTGGTAGAAGTGTTAGTTTTTATCAGACGAAAGCATAAAAATAACCGACTAAGAAATTTAAGTTTACTCGAAGAAAACTGAATAATACAATGAAACTGCCGTACGATCCAACGCAGGATATACGAAAACACGAGGTACGCAACGAAAATAGTAAGATTTTTCGAAATCGAGACGAAAAAATGAGGGAAAAAGCCTTCGACCCGGAATTCCAGCCGCGAACAATAACCCAGCAGCAACGCGGACAAGTACAACGCGAAGCCCACGGAAAAATCTCGGATTCCTCAGACGCCGCCGCGCGTCTACGAGGGCGCGCAGTTGAATTTCCATAATGATGCAAATAATCGGCCGGCGAACGGCTCGCGTAACGCGAATCGATACATCAACCGCTCTCTCTCTCTCTCCCTCCCCGCTCCGCGTACGTGCCTCTCTCTATACGTCGTTAACAGGCGGCGGCTGCAGCGACGAAGTATCGGTAATCGTCGCTCGTCGTCCCTTTGAAACGCTGTGCCGCTCGCCGACGCAAAAAACATAATCGGCCGCCGATGCATTCAGTGAGAGAGACTCGTTTGTTCGGCGAAAAAAGTTAGCGACTCTGATATCGGGAGGCTGTGGAAGCTACGGAGGGGTGATATATTTTTAATGCTCGCGCGCCGGCTGGATTTTTAGTAATAAAAATGGACCGCCGCCGGAGCTTTTTGCCGGAGACGTATTTTTCGAAAATACTTTTTTCGCGACAATGCAGCTGCGTGAATGGATGGATGGGCGGAATCTATTGTTTACTGGTATGATTTTCAGCGGAAATTAAAAAAAGAATTTCCGACGAGGCTTTTAACGCTTAATTGGGATCGTGATTTCGATATGCTGCAGGAAACAAAATTAAAAATAGATACAGCAATATATTCCCTGAAAGTTCGCGGAATGATCGAAACGAATAAGCCGTGAAATGTATCCGAAATAATGCACGGGGAATATATGGTTTACATTTCAGTTTTAATTACCGGTCGCCTAATAAATTCAGTGATTTGTAGATTGAAAGAAGGCACATTTTTTTTTTGCCCGCTGCAAGGTATTCATTTTCTCCGAATTTCGGATGGAAATTTAAAAATTCAACGATACCCGACACTGCAGCCGCTCGCGAACAAACAAGCAACGTTTAAACGAGTATTTATTCGAAATGCATCGCATACCAGAAATTTAATTCCTGCGATTTTCCCCAGGATCGAATTAAACATGTTCCTCAAAACCGCGCGCTTTTTAAAAAAAAAAATGCGAAAATATTTGACCGGCACGTATAGCAGCGGCTCCTCCGCGCGTCTCGACAAACAAATTACGCGTCTCTCCTCGCTTTTAATGCATTAATCACGAAATAGGAAAACGGGGCTTAAAACACGAACAAACTAAAAAAAGAAAAGAAGACTCGGCCAGACGGACGTTCGCGTTAAATTTAATTGAGTTACAGGCTTTCGCACGTGACGCGCGGGGGCGCCCTTTATTTTTCCACTCCTTGAATTCGCGCGCGAGCGCCGAGGAGAAACGAATGTGTTTTGCTCTCTCTCTCTCTCTCTCTCCCCCCGAAAAAGAGAGCGGCTCGGCCCGAATTTTACGAGCGCGCGCCGCGAAAAACTTTGGGAGACTTGGAGAAACAAGGAGAACGTACGGCCCCGGCGTTTGCATTGTCGCGGAACTTTTTTTATTTTGTTTTTTTGTTTTTTTTTTTTGTTTTTTCCGTTTTTCGTCGAATATTCGCTCGGAGCGATTTTTTCGCGGCGCGCGGCTCCTTTTTTCTCTCGTTTCCTCGTCCCCCCCCCCTACCCCTTTGTTTTTTGTTCGTACAGTCGGCGATGACGAAAACTGCGGGCGAAATTTATGGGACGGTGTAACGAGCGTGTCAATGACTCTGAAGGCCCAGGGATGTAAAAATTTTTTTATTTTTTTCGTTCGCTCGGCTATTGAATGCGACGCTAAAAGTTTTATACTTTTTTTGAAGGAAAATTTCTCTCTTGCGGAATCAGCGTTGGGGATGTTGATTTTCTGTCGGTGGCCTTTTTCTTTTAAGGAGGATTTTTGATTAGCTGGGTTGTTCTTGAAAAATAGGAGTTAAATTTATGCTAATTTTATTGCTTACGCAAAGAAAAATACTCGGAACTTAATGTTTAATGTTTGTAGATTAAATAGATTTTAGCATCGTAGCATCAACTTTATTAGTTAAAAATTTACGAAGTCAAAGCGAAAGATCGGAGATCGAAATTCTCTGTTGAACAGTTCTATTGGTGTTAGAAAGTTGACAATACATTTGAATTCAGTTAAAAAGGAGTTTGAGAGCGTATTTACCGAATAAAAGACTTTTTACGCAGCGTGTTAACTTTCTAAGCCCGAATAGTCAGTTCGAATTTGTAATTTCGACTTATGTTAATTCGGAATTAACATTCTAATCGAAGCGGGGAAACAAGCCTTGCTTCAATTACATTAATTATTCAAGAACAATAGGAACGCGCCAACGCGTAATATTAGTTGTTCCATTCGACAAAAAGAGCCTCTCGACGAAATTTAAAGCGACAGGGGGAAAAAGGAAGAGGAGGGGGATATTCCGGATTTTACAAAAATACAGCTCTGAAAGCGTAAAAGCTTCCGCAAAAGGAACAAAAGAGTTTTAAAAAATACTAATCCGTCTTCCACTGATCTAAATTGCAAATAATAATTTTGTTTTTACAGTTACAAAACTTAATCTGTCAAAATTTGAAAGCACACTTTCATTCCAGAATTCTCGTTTCAGAAACTTAACCCCAGACTTTTTCATTCAAACATTTCAGATTTCATTTCTGCCAACTTACTCTTCCTCCACTCGACCGCTTCATTTTTCCAAATTATCCGCTGCCTCCTCCAGCAAGAAGAAAAAACTCCGAGATTAGATATTTTCCCCCGTCCACTTATCCGCTAATAATTTCGTTTTCTCCTTTCCGATCCTATCTCGGAAATTCCTGCTCGTCGTCTTATATATCGGATTATCGGGAGGGGGATGGCTCTTGCTTTCGAACTTTTATAACTTTCTGTTTCTTGCTTTTGTCTTTTCCCAGTCCCGTTTATTAATTCTCGAGCTCCCGTCTGTTTTTTTTTTTCATTCCTCCTCGCGAAGTTTCCTCTTCTGCTTCTTTGTTCCTTCGGTGAATCAACGCGCGGAGAGGCGCGGTTGTTAATTCACGGAGCGGATTAATGCGCGGACAAGCACGGATCGCTTTAGCATTATCGGACTAGTAATGTCAAGCAGGATGATAGAGTCGCCCCTCCCGAAGTGTTTTGTCCAAAATTAGCCGCTGATGGATAATGCACGTCTTTCTGCGAGGCGGCCGATTCCTCTAATGCGGGAATCGAAGCGCGTTTCATCGTTGTGCGAATCGCCGGTGTTACCTGGAGACTCGAGCTGTTTTAATAAATTAATTGAAAGCTTATTATTGGTTTTGTGCTCTGCGCGCTGTTCGGCTTCGAAATGGCGATGCTTTGTATGTTTTATGGGTTGAAAGAGGGGGGGGGGATATATTAAATTATGCGAGAGTCTTTGACGTTATCGAGAAGTTCGCTGTTAGAAATATATTGACGGGCTTAATAACATGATATCTGTGAAATTCTTTTAACGTAAACCAGAGCTGAATATTTTAAAAGCGTCAACTTGCTTAATCAGTGATGTACAAATTTTCAATACGCTGTTAATTTAATTAATACTTCTCTTGATTATTTGTCAATTATATTATAAATTAAATTATTTTACTCTTAATTAAATTATATAATTTTGCAATTCTAGAAATTTTTAGGATATAAATTAAAGTATGCAGAGAATGTCATTGTCATTAAAATTCCGTTTCGGAATAACCTGTGTAAGTATCAATTCGCCTACGTTTTGATATTGTTAATTCTTGTTGCCTTATTTAAAATTTAACAATTAAGTTTTGAAAAAATATTTCAATATTTTAATCTTGAAATAATATTTTATGCTAACAAGCGTGCAAAGATAGAGTTTATTGGAGAAATCAGGTTATAAAAAAATCTGTGCGAGAATCACTTCTAATATGTATCTACATTTTATATTACTATCCTAAACAGCGTATACAAACTTCCACTTATTTACTTTACATGCGCTTCTGAGTAGTGTGGGAATACGGAACTTTGAGCATCGACATGAGAGCGCAAAATCGAATTTTACGTACGGTATTTGAAAAAATAACTTTGCAGAGATACTTCCGGGCCTGCCTTCAAAAAGTTTATTATTTTATCTTACATTTACATTAAAAAAACTGAAAATCCATTTGATTTACTTCCAGACAGTAATTCATAATTAATCTCACTGTATTCGAATTCTAAAAAACAGCATTAGGAAAGTGAATAATAAGGTAGTAAGGTAATGTTATGTCTATTATTTATAGTCAATTTCTTCAAACGTATTCATAAAAGAAATTTCTTTTAAATATTTCCTTTTTTCTTTATATTATCCTTTTAATGAAATATAATAATATAGAATTTCAACACGAAATTTTATTTTTTGATTTACATAACCTTTCATTAAACATAATTAAAAATATTACTGAAAATAGAAAATGTTTGAAATTATAAATTACAACAGTAAAACCAAATTAACGCTGAAGCGTATAATAGTTTATGTACAACCATTAATGATGCGCAGGTTCTCCAGCATGTCGTCCGGCTTGAAAAGTCCAAGAATTCCTCCTATGGCCTGTTGAACTTGATCCACGACGTGTAGGGCGTGAAGGTCGTATACGTGTTTCTGACCTTGCCGTCAAAATTATCATATTGCTGTGGTCACCACGCGGATTCATAGCTTGTCTTATAAATTCTATAAATTCGTAGAGTCTCGTGAATTCTATCGGGTCTAATGTATTACAATCCGGAGGTCCGTGACTGAGAACTCCGACGATTTCATTCTCGTAAATTAATCCAGTTCCGCTGTCTCCCTTTAAATGATAGTTGACTAAAAACATTTGACTAAAAGAATTTGTCTAAAAAAAAATATTTATACTTACGTAGCAAGCTGTTCGGAATCTTCGTGCATCTGAACTCCTTGTACAAATTGATGAGCTAAATCGTGGACATTCGTTTCTGCCGAGTATTTTAACATCCATGAACCTATTTATGGTACTATAGCTATCCTCTGGATGGCTACCCATAAGTACATCTTGCCCGAATCCGCAAAACGTAGCTCGTTCATTGACGTAGGCATTAGAGCGTGGATCCAATGCTTTCATAGGTACGATTGCTAGCCGGTCTGGATCATGACGAACGCCCAACTCAGCGCTTAACTAAAAAAACAACACGCCCATAAAATATTTCACAATGTTTCTCAATTCCACTGCGTCTTACTTCTGCAACAGCTATATCTGCTTCTGTATAAGGTGATTCTGGGTGGTCGTATACATCGTAGGCTGAGGGGATGAAGACTCTAACGATTTCTGCTTCGATTCCAGGTCCATCCCTGCGATTCGTTCCAGCTATAATTTTTGTTGAACCAACAGGGTAGACGATCTCTTCAATAACGCCGTTTGAAATGCTCATGAAACAGTGAGCAACGGTCAAAACGTATCTCTCACTTATGATGTTACCGCTACAAGCATGTTCGTACTCGTTTCGTGCACCTTCTTTCATGTGAATGGATACGTGGTATTTAAAGCGGTGATTATAGTCAGGTAGGCCATTGATTATGGGAGAGGCTGTTGTAATTGATGCTATAAGAAGCAGATGAAGAGGACTTTCAAAAAAGAAACAATTTTGAATGACATAAACAGTGCAATTAAGTAAAGCTAACGTTGCAAAAAATTTGTCATATATTATTGTTCGGAATTGACTTACCATAATAAATTAGATCCACTAAAATTAAGAATAAAAAGCAGAATAAATTGGGCTTCATGTTTATGCTTTAGTTTCAGATTCAATTACATTGATTGCTACTTTGAAGACGGAAACATTGCTTTTAAGAACTTTTTCGTGATTAACTGCCTTTTATACTACACGTGCACATTATAACTGTTAATGTGCACGTGTAACACGACGAATTTGAAAATTGTGTAAGATAATAAAAGTGGTTATATTATTTTTTTTAATTAGTTTCTTAGTATATTGATAAAAATGTTTGCCTGGAAAAACGTACTCGTATTAAAGAAATCAATAATTACACCATGCGGATTCATAGCTTCTTTTATAAATCCCATAAATCCATAGAGTCTCGTGAATACCATCGGGTCTAATGAATTGCATTCAATAGGGCCGCTACTGAGAACTCCGACGATTTTATTATCATAAATTAATCCAGTTCCGCTGTCCCCCATTAAATGATAGCTTATACAAATCTGAATTTGTCTAAAAAAAGTATTTATACTTACGTAACAAGCTGTACGAAATCTTCGTGCATCTGAATTCCTCGTACAAATTGATAAGCTGAATTGTGGACATTCGTTTTTGACGAGTATTTTAACATTCATAAACCTATTTATGGTATATTAGCCATCCGCTGGCTGGTTATCTATAAGTATATTTTGTCCGAATCCGCAAAACACAGCTGGTTCATTGACGTAAGTATTAAACCGTGGGTCCAATACTTCCATACGTACGATATCTAGCCTGTCAGGATAATGACCAACACCTAAATCAGAGTTTAACTGAAAATATAACACTCCCATAAAATATTTCAAAGTATTTCTCAATTCTACTTCGTCTTACTTCTGCAACAGCTATATCTGCTTCTGTATAAGAGTCTTCTGAGTTACCGAATGTATGTACATCGTAATCTGAGGGAATGTAGACCCTAAAGATATCCCTTTCGATTCCTGGTCCATTCCTGCGATTCGTTCCCGCAATAATTTTTGTTGAACCAACAGGGTAGACGACATCTTTAATAACGCCATTTAATATGGTTATGAAACAATGAGCGGCGGTCAGAATGTATCTCTCACTTATGATGTTACCGCTACAAGCATGTTTGTGCTCATTTCGTGAACCTTCTCTGTTGTGAATGGATACGTGGTACTTAAAACGGTGATTATCGTCAGGTAGGCCATCGATTATGGGAACTGCTGTTGTATTTGGCGCTGTAAGAAGCACGCAAAAGGAATTCGAAAAAAGATAAAATTTATAATGGTACTATAAATAGTGCATTTAAATAAAGCTGACGACGCAAAGAATTTATCATATATTATTAAATAATTGGAATTTACTCACCGTAATAAAGCATATCCACTAGAATAAAAAGCAGAATAAATTGGGCTTCATTTTTATAATTTAATTTCAAAGCGTTGTGCCGAATAAAATAACTCTAGTAATGTAGCACATATATTTCGATTCAATTACATTGTATGCTCCCTGAAAGAAGGAAAAATTGCTTTTAAGAACTTTTTTGTGACTAATTATCTTTTATACTTTTACAAACTATTAATGTCCACGTGTAACACGATAATTTTAAAAATGTATGTAGATAATAAAAGTGGGTTTATTATTTTTTTGAATCAGTTTCTGCAAAAATGTTTCCCTGGAAAAACGTACTCGTATTAAAAAAATCAATAAGTATGTTGTAACTACACTGAAAACAATTGTACAAAAAAATTTACTATCAGTTAAATTTGCTTTATTTAAAAGTTCTTATAAAATCAAATATCATAAGAATAATTTACTCTGGTTTAATAAATAAATAAAATAAATAATATAAATAGTAATATTAAAAAAAATAATACAACAAATATTTATAACTTTGTATGAAATATTGCTTATTTTTATTGTTTTACTTAAAAATTTCAACTGTTTTATATTAAGTTTGGGAATTAAATTTGAACGTTTGGGAAAAAGTTAAATACGAAGTTAAATATTTCATTTTTTCATGTATTATCCTTTTAATGAAATATAATAATATACATTTTACTTTAGGTCTCACATATTCTTTCATTATACATATTTTTGAACAGAAAAAAAGTTTGAAATTATAAATTACAACATTAAAACCAAATGATCACTGAAGCGTATAATAGTGTATGTACGATGTGCAGATTATCCAGCATGTCGTCCAGCTTGGAAAGTCCAAGGATTCCTCGTGTGGCTTGCAAAATTTAATCTACGACGTGTAGGCAATGAAGATCTTACGCGTGTTTGTGTCTTTGTCGTTAAAATCCTCATATTGCTGTGGTCACCACGCGGATTAATAGTTTTTGTTATAAATTCTATGAATTCATAGAGTCTCGTGAATACCAGCGGGTCTAGTGTATTACAATCCGAAGGTCCGTGACTGAGAACTCCCACGATTTCATTCTCGTAAATTAATCCAGTTCCGCTGTCTCCCTTTAAATGATAATTTATACAAATTTGTATAAAAACATTGTCTAAAAGAATTTGTCTAAAAAAAAGTATTTATACTTACGTAGCAAGCTGTTCGGAATCTTCGTGCATCTGAACTCCTTGTACAAATTGATGAGCTAAATCGTGGACATTCGTTTCTGCCGAGTATTTTAACATCCATGAACCTATTTATGGTACTATAGCTATCCTCTGGATGGCTACCCATAAGTACATCTTGCCCGAATCCGCAAAACGTAGCTCGTTCATTGACGTAGGCATTAGAGCGTGGATCCAATGCTTTCATAGGTACGATTGCTAGCCGGTCTGGATCATGACGAACGCCCAACTCAGCGCTTAACTAAAAAAACAACACGCCCATAAAATATTTCACAATGTTTCTCAATTCCACTGCGTCTTACTTCTGCAACAGCTATATCTGCTTCTGTATAAGGTGATTCTGGGTGGTCGCGTACATCGTAGGCTGAGGGGATGAAGACTCTAATGACTTCCCTTTCGATTCCAGGTTCATTTCTGTGATTCGTTCCGGCTATAATTTTTGTTGAACCAACTGGGTGGATGATCTCTTCAATAACGCCGTTTGAAATGGTTATGAAACAGTGAGCAACGGTCAAAACGTATCTCTCACTTATGATATTACCGCTACAAGCATGTTCGTACTCGTTTCGTGCACCTTCTTTGATGTTAATGGATACGTGGTACTTAAAGCGATGATTATCGTCAGGTAGGCCGTTGATTATGGGAGATGCTGTGGTATTTGATGCTATAAGAAGCAGGTGTAGATGACTTTCAAAAAAGATAAAATTTTGAATGACATTATAAATAGCGCAATTAAATAAAGCTGACGATGCAAAAAATTTATCATATATTATTAAGTAATCGAAATTGACTCACCGTAATAAATCAGGTCCACTAAAATTAAGAAGAAAAAGCAGATTAAATTGGTTTTCATTTTTATACTTTAGCTTCAGAGCATTGAGTTCAATAAAATAACTGTAGTTCTAGAAAATTTATTCCGATTAAATTACATTGATTGTTCTCTCAAAGAAGGAAACATTGCTTTTAAAAATTTGTTCATGACTAACTACGTTTACTATTAAAGACTATTAATGTGCACGTTTAATACCACGATTTTGAAAATTATGTAAGATAATGAATGGGTCATAGAAAAATTTACTATCAGTTAAATTTTTTGTATTTTGTTGTCTGGAAGTTGTAAGAAAAAGACATACATATATATATATATATTTAATTTCGAAAATGGTAGGTGATGAGGCTCCACCGTATTTGTATTGATATTGTTGATAATTGCGATTTAGTAATTGATTTTTTCTTTAATGTTTCTTTAACTTATTGGCTCTTCTTGTTCTGTAGTTCTTGTAGTTCCTTCTGTGGTGTTGGGAGAGCGAATTTGAACACGAATTTGACACAGAGCAAGTTAGTTTAAGTAGAAAATTGAACTTTTATTCTTATATTCGTTTTGCGAATTTGAAATACAAAGGTTTACTAGCTTTAAGCGAAACTTCCTCGTTCGCTATTGCTCACTCGGAGATCTTGTTCCACAATGAAAAACATTGTATTTCATTTTTAGATTTTTTTCAAGAAGAGATTTGAATATTAAAGGAAAAAAAATTGGGAAAAAATCTAATGAAGAATTATGAACATTATACAATATTATTTATCCTTCAACATTAAATATCCTTATTTATTTTCTATTTCCTCCAATTCTAAGAATGAATTTAGTTTGAAAATTAAACAAAAATAAAACGAAATTAATTAGTATTCATTTTAAAAGATAATATTTATATGTACATTAAAAGCATTATCAAAAGATACCATCGTCGAAGTAATAACGAATAGCAATTTTTCATTTGATATTCATGTATTTTTATATTTCAATATTATAATTTTATCCGTTTCTGAATTAAAATTTCTAGTCGAATCACTGTAAAATACAATCGTGATCTATAAAAACCGCTGCTAACTCATTGGCACTTTGTTAGCTTCCTCAATCTTAATATTTTGTTTTATTATATTATTTTTTGAAGCTAAAATTTATACAAATTGAAATGCTCTATAAATTTTAAGCTGATTCGTCGAATCTTCCTTTGAAATAATATTTTTTTCTTTTACAAAACTTGCCGCTTTCGTGCTCCTTTATAATAATCCTTCCGGCGTAAATTACTCCAAAATATATTTTAACAAAGAAACATCTATTTGAGACCACTTTTCGAAGAAATCAATACCGCATCAATACTAATTTACGTTTAATTCCACCGAATAATCAAACCATTAAAATCCGCAGCTTTCAAAAAATAGAACGCAAAGGAAATACGCGCCAAATCGAAGCGATGAATAATCCAGAAATTTTTAGTTCAAAGTATCTGGCGCCGAAGGAAAATTCGGGCTATTTCGCGGCACGTTCAGCTCAAATTTCTGCTAAGCTACACCGTGTTGACTCCGGGCGGTGGTCGTTTTATAGTATTGGACAAGTTCCCTCGCTGTCCGTAAAAGGACCCGAGAGCTGAAAATTTCACGTCGGGCAACTTTTGCCAGAGCTCGTTTTCAAAACGGTGCCGAAGGAGCCGAGGTGATTTAGCTATTTGGGTTAATTGCCGCTATTTGGAATTGTGAATTTTTAACATTGAAACATCGCATCTTCGATTAACGGACGTTGTGCATTTTGTTCCCAAATGCATTATCAATTAATTTTAGATGGATATTCAAATTCAGTCTAAAAATAATATGTAAACCGGGGTCGTCAATAATAATAAAGCAGTTCATCAGAGCTAAAAAATTAAGAGTACGTGCTTTGAAAAAAATATTGCTTTCCAATAAATCAACGTAAATCACGTTAATACTACACACGTCGCGTTCACGTCAGTATTTTAATAAAGCGTCTATCACGATACTTTTTCACGCTCGCGGCGCAAATTTGGCTTTTACAATAACCAAAAATATTTGAAAATAAAAAAAAAGAACGACAGACCCCATAAATATTAAGCGTCGCCGTCGCGCGGAGCAGAACAATAAAATAACTCGGCGTAAAAAATCTCTCTTCGAAAAAACCTTCCCCTCTCCCCCGAATGTTCGTCAAAATTTACAAGATCCGCGCCGTAACTATACGTTACGAGGTTCCTCACGCATCAACGCGCTGTATTATCCCCCTCCGGCCGGGTTGCGATTCTTGCCGCGGCGACGAAAAAAAAAAAAAAAAAGAGGAAGAAGGGGCGCGGGGGGGAAAGGAGCGTCAACAACGCGGCTAAAATCAGCAGGTTTTTAGCGCCGGAGTTTTCACGCACCGCGGGACGTGGAAAAATCGCCGGGCGCTGCAATTTTCGCGGGAGAGAGAGAGAGAGAGAGAGAGAGGGAGAGAGAGTCCACGCTCCATCTAACCTTCCGGGCGATTATTTTTTTCCTCCCTCGCTTTTTTCAAAGGCCCCCGAGAATGATCTAGGAGCACCGAACCGCTGAAATTGCAAATTTTTAATATTCTACCGCTGGAAGGGCCGCCGGGGAATTTCGGCCTGGTTTTTTTTTTTCGAGTTTGGAAGTATTGGAGGATTTTATGTTATGGGAATCGAGGGGTTAGGGTGGCTGTTCGGCTCGGTTTAGTTGCATTCAGTATTATTTTGAGGTACTCAAAATAAAATCGCTGTCTTCTTCAGTAAATTTATAGATTTTTAAAGTAACTCCGGTAAGAAAAAATTTAAATTAGTTTTCTTAATTTTATCTTACTTTTGTAGATTTATTGTAGATTTATGAATTATTTTAAAGTCATTGTATTTTAACTAAACGCAGGGAAGAAAAATTAATTTTCGACATTTCCTTTCTCAAATCGTTCTGCAAAATAAGACGTAAATCAAAGAAAACATTTAATTTTATGAATAAAATTTTATCTACCGGGACAATAAATTGCGGGGAAGCAAAGTAAATGACAGTTATTCCAACGAAATAAGCTGAACGCGTAGTTTAAATTTTGAAAAAAAAAAATAAAATTTCTGAAAAATTCCGAACGGAATATTGAGTGCGCGAAGGAATGTGCTTAACGGACCGTAAGGCGAAATTTATTCTCTTAGGCGGTTACTTCGTTGCGTCGCGGTGCCTTATATTGACAAAAATCGATTTTAGATAATCAGTTTTCCGGGAAATCCCCGGCCTTTTCAACGTCTAACGCCATTAGCCAAAATATCGCACACCGTTGCGTTTCATTTCTATAATCATTTCTTAAAGCAGCTTATCCTTTATATAGACTAAAATAATCGCGAAACGAAGAAAGCGGAGTTCTTTTTAAAAAATGTTTAGGATCACGGCAAAACGATCCAAACGGTAAAGTAATGATTGCAATAACGGCAGAACAAAAAGGCAGAATAAAAAAGCGAGTCTTTTAAAATCCGGGAAAGTAATCGCGAACTTTAGTTTCGGAAGTGAATGATGATTCGGCGGATCGAATTTCCGGAGGGCCAGAATGTCGGGGTGAGCTCTCCGATATGAAATAAGTTACTCAGTTTTCCACTTCTGAACTCGTGGATCGCCAAGTGTTACACGATCCCGGCCCCACTTTCGAACGGTCGAAAAACGAAGCCCTAATATCGCAATATGCCCTCGAGCTTCAGTCGTACCATCAGTAAGAAGGCCGTTTATCAGCGGCCGAATTCCTGTAGTCTCTCGACAAAAAAAAAAGGAAAACATGATTTACCGCGAGATTTTGTCCTTAAAATATCGTTTTGTTTGGCGATAAATCTGGGAAAAGAAGGTCGGGACGGGGAGGGAATTGATTTTCGATTGTCTGATAAAGCAATTAGCGGAAAAAGCTTTTCTTCGGAAAATTAAGCGCCCATTGACTTTCCGGTGAAAAGGATGCATATCGTTAAAGGTTAACTTGGCCGTATTGTGCCGCATAATTAGAAGCAAATGATAATCATTTTTCGCCTCTCCCTTTTTGGTTATTGTTCTTCATCTCGCGCGAGTGTTCTTTCAAAATAAACGTTTCCGCATTTGAAATTCTGAATTTCAGTACTTACGCACGAAAAAAAGGAGATTCACATCGCCAGGGAAATATGAATTTCGCGTATTTTTCGAAAATAGAATAACAAACTGGCATATTTTTCCATTTGCTTTTCAAAGCTTTTGCAAAATTGTACTATTAAAGATTATAATGCTAGGGGATTTAATTTTAATAAAAAATAATTTTTCCATTTTACACCTTCTTGCGCGCGCTTTTTCAACAATTTATTTATCACGCGATTACGGATAAAAGCTTCGTTTTTACATTTTTTATTCATAACGCTGAAAAATAGAACAGCACGAATTTCGTTTGAAAAAAAAAGAGCTTTCCATTGTCAATGACAAACGTTTGCCGAGCCATAAAAAAGTAACGACTGACCGTAAAAATTTTAAAAAGCATTTAGCAAAGAAACAAGAATCTCGAGCGTGGCCTCGCCTCCCTCAAAGCCTCTCGCAGTATTTACGAGTAAACAGCTCACGAAGCGCGCCTTATTTACTCTCTCTCCCGGGCGAAAAAATCCGAATTCTCATTAGCACCCGCGTGTCTGGCGAAAAACCTGACAATCCTCCCTCTCCCTTCCCTCTCTCTCGGCAAATTTCATTACCCGCGAGCAGCCGGCTCGAAAATTCTTTCCCTTGCTTACCCAACGCCCCTCCCCCCCGTCCCTCCTCGGCAAACAATCCGTCGCGGCCGGGAAAAAGGCTCTCTCTCTCCTCCGGCCGCGCGCGAGAATCTGCAAAACACGTATAGTCCCGCCACCCCCTAAAAGTTGGCGCATTTGCAGACGTGCCTGCAGCTCTCGTCGCCTGAATTAATGAGGAAGCTGCCGAAGCCGAACTGCGCCGGAGGGCCGCTGGCCTCGGTGACGCCGCAGCAGCTGCTGCGCCGGCCGTCCGAGCCCCTGCAGACGATCGTCGCCGTCGGCGGCGTCGGCGGCTCGAGCCCAGGCGACGCGGATCCACTCAAGATCGAGCAGCAGTCGCCGAGTCCGGACGATACCGGTGAGTTTTTCAAAATTTCATTTCGGGGAAGGGGGGAGAGAGCTTGGAAAAATACGCTGACCGCCGCTGCTCTCGACGAGGCTGGTCGAGGGAGTTTTCCCCGGGAATTAGAGTGTTCGATTATCGATAAAGACATTGAAATGAGGAAAGGGAGGGTCCTCGCGCCGGATAATGCCTCGAGAGCGGATAATGGGAAATTCGAGTGTCCGTTTGTCATTTGAATTTTATATAACCGGGATCGCCTATGGTTTCTGGGGGAAATTCGAACGGAGTCTGGAGAGGGTATTGCTTGCGACGGGATTTCGCGTGTGCGGTGTGCTTGAAAACGCGTTAAATAAATTAAAATGGATCGTTGAACTTGAAGTTGTATTACGGTGGTGTTTATGGATTTTTATTTGGTTCTGGAAGAATTGAATATTTTTCGGATGGTTAACGGTGGTCTTATAAATCTTTCATTTTCTTTTGAAGAATTTTAAAATTTAATACTTTTCGAGAGAGGAGACTTGCGAATTTTCGAATTTATAATTTTATTTATTTATTCTAATGGAATCTGCGGTATCCGATGAAAGTCGGGTCTCCGGGATAATGAATTCAATCTTTTCAAGATCTTCGGGCTTGACCGTTCTCGGACATTTTGTGGAATATCCGATTGGGTCAATACTTTATTTCAAAACTGGAGTCCAGAGGCAAATTTAAAAAAGTTAAATTTAACATCCACATTTTTTCGTATTTTTACCTTCTTCCGTACAGATAAGACATTAAATTTCCTAAAATAAAGGCGTTGCTTCTGTTAAAAGAATATTAAAAGCGTATTTATAAAATGTTTTTATAAGCGCTCCTTTTTCCGGTAAATAAATGAAGCGCACAACCTGCATTTAAAACTCATGACTTGATAAAAATAAAAAAGCTTCTAAAATCTGCCTCTCCCAGAGTTTTTCGAACATTTGCATATTGGAATGAATGCTAGCTTTCATTGTTATAATAAATAATAAAAATCGGTATATTCAAACGTTTTTACTAAAAGCGTAAAAAAGAAATTAATTCTTCTATTCAAATGCTCGAGAAGTGGGGAAGGTTCAAAACGAGAATTTCGAAAGTTAGAAAGTGAAAACTCTGTTAGCCCGAATTTCGAAAACTTCGTTTTAGTAGAAAATTTCGTGAATTCGGACAAATTCTCACTTTCTAAGTTTTAACTTTGGAAATTAAAGTCCAACAATTTGCAGGCTTTCGGTCATTTTAAGCATTAAAATCAGTAAGAGAATTTTCATATTTCAGAAAATTCTTTGGAGAATAGGGCCATTCGCATTCCTGCATTGTATTGTTGAAATAGAAAGTTTGAGGAATAAAAATTGAATTTTTGAATTTTTAAAATTTGAATATTATAAGAAAAAGCAATGAATTAAAGACATTTAAAATGGTACCAATAAATCGTGATAACAATTGCTTTTTAATTCTTGGATAGCAAATATTAACAAATAAAATCGAGTGCTTTACTATCTGACAATCTAGAACACCTGAAAATTCGCAACTTGACGAAAACGCTAAAGAGTGTATTTACAATCCGCTTTGTTCGAAACAAAAAAAAAATTACAACGAAAGGCACCCCCAATTATTTTTTCGATCCATTAGCCGCTCCGAAAATCTAACCGCACAGCCGAGTGTAACTATAGGAAAAAACTCAGCAGAATCCAATCGCCTTCGAGAGCCGTCCTCGGGAATCAATAAAGTCGGTTCCTAAGCTCTCAGGAGCCTCGGGACGGCACGTACCGATGCAGCAACCAGCCATTCAAATGCGGCGGCGTCCGAAATTCCTGCCCGTAAAACAGTGCGGCGGCGTCTCTCTCGGCGGCGGCGGCGGGCTTTAATGGCCGCGAGTGTACTTCTTTCCGCTCGCGTGCACTTTGCGCCGCAGAGCTCCTTCGGCGGAAAGGCTCGCGCGGGCGCCCTGAAAAATAGCCCGGCTCTCCTCCGGGGGAGGGATTTTCAAATTGCCCGAGATAAAGTTCGTGACGGGGGGACGGGAAACGGGGCGACGGCCCCGAGGTTCGCCGATTCCTGGGGATTAATTTATGCGCCGATCGTCGGGGTCCGCCTGTCTTTTCGCCTGACCGCGCCGATTCTTTTTTTGGGACCAGACGGTCTGCTTAGCAGCTTGAAGTGGCGCTTGACGAGGCGCCGCTGCTGGATCGATGCTTTGAATAATTGAGTTTTGAGATTGTTGGAGGGAGTTTCGGTGCGAGGTGGTGATTTGGGGGACTTGTCTAGTCTTGTGTTTGGCCTAAGAGCGGGGTTTACTGAAATGAACGTCGAATCGATAGATTGATTTAAAATTCATGATTCGAGTCGAGGAAAAGTGTATTTTTATGAAGATTTACGGGTTTTAAAACTGGAAGCTGATTTTCTAAGCAGAACTTTTAAAGTGATTAAAAATGCTTTCTTGTAAAATATATTACTTTTTTCTTTTGGTTGATTATTTTATAATTACTTGGTTATTTTACATTTTTTATTAAATGTAAAAAAATAAATTTTAAATATTCTTTTTTTCATTTTTTTTAGACAAATTTAATTAAAGATTAGTAAGATAAATAAAAATCGAACAATTAGATTCTATTTAATTAAAAAGCTACTCTCAAAATTCCCTATTTTACATTCAAAGTAAAGCTACTTAAGCCTTTCGTGAATGTCTGACTAAATCGAGATATCTTCTACTTCGATTTACATAGACGTATCTACTATGCAAATTCGAAAATATGCATTTTTTTCTCCGCGAGCAAAAAGAAGTGAATTTAAATTGAATACTTTTATTTTCCGAATGGATTTTGAATTGAAAATAAGATAAAGTTCGATTAATTGAATAATTTTAAAGCTCTTCGATGAAACGAGTATTTTTCACTTTCTGATTGTATTTGTTGACATTAAGTGCATCAAAAAGCCTTCTAAAATTAATAAACACGCCATTGAACGGAAGAAAAATTCCTGCGCGCGCACAAAGAAACTTTTTTCGGCTTAAAATGCTTTTACTCGAAGGAGCTTTTTGCCGGGGAACGTTGCCGTTATGAATTATAGATTCGATATTCCGCAGTTCTGAATGAGCCTTTAATGGTCACCCGATTTTAACGCTTTTAAATATTTTCCCATTATCTATTTATCAGGCGTTTTAAGCCGGAATTTCGCGTTAATTAATGCGCGTCAGATTTGAATTCGACAAGAGACAAAAGCCGTAAAAGTAAAATGAATAGCCGAAGATTTTGTATTATTCATCAAAAATAATTGAGCGAGTCAACCTTCGTGTCCGCACATTAATGTATAAAATTTCGCATTAATAATAATGAAAGTAATTATGTGCTTAATTTCTCTTTTTTCCGGAAATTTTCATATTTAAAATACCCGCTATATATTCAATTGCGCACATAAATGTATTACTCACCGCTCACTAAATAAACCGAGCGACGCATATTTTATCGTACATGCCGTCACCTTTCACCCGCTAACAACTTTATAAAAAAATTTCGCCGTAACAACAATTCGTACCGTTGTTTGCGCAAAAAGCGCACATTCCGTAAATAACTTTGCCCGCAAAATAATCGGCCGCGTTTAGAGTTTCCACCGCGGAGTCAAACGGACGATAAATCCAGATACGCATCGCGCGTCGGTATTAACAATTTTTTTTTTTTCCCCCGGGATGAACCTTTAAAATGTGCGAAGAATTCGCTCTCTGTATATCCCTCGGTTCCTTTATGCCTGATACAATGGCCGAGTAATGTCCGGGGCGAAATAGCCTTTGCCTTGAATTCTCCGCGTTCGCCCGGAATAACGGGACGAAATGTTTTTTGCGCGCCGCGCCGCGAATAAAAATAACCCGCGCCCCGTCGCCAAAAATTGAAAACAAATAAACGCAACTCGATTCAGAGTAAACAGGCGACTTTCTCCTCTCATTTTTTTTCGGACGGGAGAATAGCGAAGGATTCCGTTCCATTTGGCCGAGGAGATGGCTGTAGTTTAAATCGTTGAAATCGGAGCTCATAACCGCCTATCTGTTTAGATTAGCTGCGGAATTCGAATAGTTTAGGAGGAGTAATTATGATTAGCGAGGAACTTTGCGGAGCCGGCAACTTTCGGACGTATAATTATGACGAGTTTAATGCGACGGTTAATTTGTCTAACTGACGGGGTTCGTTCGCTTTGAAAGCTCAAACGATTGGAAGGGAGGGTTGTGATGAAAATCTAATTCGGTGAAGAATGGCTTTGTTTAATTGAAAAAGGGGAAAAAATTTTTGCGCGCGGAAAATCCTTTTTTTTTTTGATAAATTTACATTGCTATAAAATTGCGAGATCGAATAAAAAAGATAAAGGTCGTAAAAATTTTTGGTACATGTTTTTCGGCCTTTTTTACGATCACGCCAAAAAGTCGGAATAATAACATTTTTAAAATTTTCGCAAACAATTTACCCCTCGATAAACATTAAATAAATGCCCGATTTCGTTGAATTATCGTGAAACGGAGCCGCGCAAAGTAATTATAAAATCAGAATTTTACATATTCAAGTGCACATTTTCAGTGCTGAATTTTGAATACCATAAATTAGAAATCATCGTTTTAGAACTTTCTCGGCAGAACTAAACTAAACGTAATTAGCAAGCCCCACGTTACCCTCTGAATAAAGAACTAAAAAGCATGCAGTCTTTTTTATACCCGGCGATGTTATCCATTTCGAACGTGCGAGCTGTTCCATTTTTTTTTTTTTTAGAAAAGTTTTATTTTTGTATGAAAGCCTAGTCGCGTCGGGAGAAAAGACCACGGGGATCTTTTTATATGCGGCTTACTAAGCCATAAAATGATATCCCGCAAGCGTTAAATTGAAGTTACTATTTTCACGTACGCCGGAGCGTAAAAGGTCATCTTTTTTAATGGAGGAAATTCTTTAATTACTTTGAAAATGTCAAATTCTTGTACGAAAAATGTTAATTGACATTCTTTAATGCAGCAAAAGCCGAACAAAATGTTCTCGATGTGTTATTGCAGCAGTAACAAGCTAAATTTATCCTCCGTACTTCGTTAATTCCCTTTTTGCCCAACTTTCAATCCTCTGCTCGGGGTTCATTTTACTGTTAATAAAGGCCAGCTCCTCTATTCCGCGTAAAAGTGTCTCACGAAACGCGGCTTGTCGCGATTATGGAATTTCTAATTTCCAGCTAGTGCTTTTCTTCGCGACAAAAAGTGGATGATAAAAAGAAAAAAAAAATGAAATTTCTGGAGGAGCTTCAGCCGGCGGCGAACCCTTTAATTTTTAATTATTGCTAAAAACCTTCTCGCGGTTAGCCTCCCTTATCTCCTCCTCTTTCCGCGTTCTCGTTTTCCGTCCCGCCCTTCTCTCGCTCTCTGACTCTCTTAGCGCGGGAATTAAAATGATCGCCTGGAACATTTTAAAAGCGAGGATTTTCCGCCGTATAACCAACGCGGCGCAAAGAGATGCGCGCGCTTTTAAACAATTTCTCGGCAAAGTTTATGAATAAAGTCGATCGGTTGTTTGAAAAATCAATTTCCGGATGATTTCTGCCTTGGTGTATGCCTGGGAACTCAATTATCGGCAAAGTTAAAAAGACGTGCATTGCTTTCGCTTCAATTTCCACTGTCAGTTTCACTCGCGATCTTTTCCTCTCGCTCCTCTTCTTTTCCAACTTTTTTTCCATCCCCTCCGAAGTGTACACTTTTATATTTTATTGTGTATAAAAAAAAAAAAGGGCGAACATTCACTTTTGAGACGTAATTCGTTGAAAGTAAATGTAACTTTTCTCATTAACCGTATTTCTAAGGGATGTAAAAGTTCCCTTTCAAACGGCGGGATTGATAATAAAACTGTAGGTACAGCTGAATTATATTTATAGGAAAGTGTATTCATCGAAGTGAAACGCGGCTGAACAAGAAGACGAGTTAATTTAACTTTTGTGAGATTTTTTTTTTTATTAATTAGCAATCAGAAGCAATTGAAGATTACAAAGTCTTTTATACTCTTAGCTGTTACTTGTACGAAGCAATAGTTTCAATAATTACTTACATCCATTTTAACGCAAGTTCAAAAACTACAACCTTTCAATGCTCAATCAAAACTCAACTTCTCACAACCCTGGTAGAAATAACAGCATTTTTCATTGGTACAAAAGTAGTTTTTGCGCAGCTCTAATGCTAAAAAAATGTACT